>OMNW01008583.1:26154-55481 GCA_900303245.1 Selene dorsalis
TTGTTCTGTCCAACTGGCCTAATGTTGTGAAAAGAGATAGTGTTGATGAACAGTAGAGAGGAATACTAATTCAAATGTAGTAAATATGGTGACAGCAGCTGCCAGACAAAATGTTACTGTATGACAGTAGTAATGCAGTTAAAACCAGTGGCCTCTGAAGTTGGTAACTTGCAGGCTGGAGTTATATCTAGTGTCAGTGGCGAGGCTCTGCAGAATTAGATGTACACATTTCCAGCCTACTCACATACTTTTCATGCAGTGCAGTTATCTCACACTCAGAATAAGATAACACACTCTCTGCAATTTCATGTGTGGAGAAGAAAAGTGGGCACAATGCAGGGCAGTGAATGAGAAACGCTCCCACCTGCAGCTACTGTGGAGACGAGCCTGAACATAACACTTCAACCCCAAAACTCTGCCTGAAGAGCTGTGAAGTGCCTGATAGTAAAAAGACTGGTTGTACTGGGCATCTGCCAGGTGTGAACGTGTGCTGCTCAGTGTGAAGTAAGGTGTCACTGAAAACACACACACACACACAGCAGAAAATGAAAACTACAGAGGAGAAAACCACTGCCATCTTATCAGTAAGTGATGGTGATATCTGTGAGTGTGTGATGCAGACTCATCTGAGTCCCGGGGGAGTTTAAACGTATTAAACAGCTGTATGAAGCAGTTTATTTCCCATAAGAATATTAGCTGATGTCTCCATAACATAACTTCAGTGGAAAATGTAGAATGAGATGATGTGATGATGTGCTGATGTGGTCTGATGTAGTCTGATGTGGTCTGATGTGGTCTGATGTGGTCTGATGTGGTCTGATGTGGTCTGATGTGGTCTGATGGGGTCTGATGGGGTCTGATGGGGTCTGATGTGGTCTGATGTGGTCTGATGTGGTCTGATGTGGTCTGATGGGGTCTGATGTGGTCTGATGGGGTCTGATGTGGTCTGATGTGGTCTGATGGGGTCTGATGTAGTCTGATGTGGTCTGATGGGGTCTGATGGGGTCTGATGGGGTCTGATGTGGTCTGATGTAGTCTGATGTGGTCTGATGTGGTCTGATGGGGTCTGATGTGGTCTGATGTGGTGTTTATGCAGGTATGAGCATTTACCTGTCGTGGTACATTCTGAAGTGTGGCTACGTCAACGAGACCACAGCCATGATGGTATTTTTAATGCAGACAGAAGAGATTTATCAGACTGAATAGTGAGAATTAAAATAAAGATACATCTTTCTATATGAATTTACAAGATGATTCTGGTTGATTAGAACTTGGATGTTAAGTTTTTTATGGTTTTTGTCAAGCAACACTAGCCCGCATCAGACAGGTTATAAACAAGCAGCTTAACCAGATTTTAACATGTATTCATTCATTTTCTTTCTTTTTTTTATATAATTTTATTTCATTCGATTGAACAACAACAATTAAAGTGCCAACACTCATTCTGAAATCTTGAATGAAAAAGAGCAGAAAGAGGAATAATTTCAATTTCCTCCTTTTATCCACTGCTTTTGTTAATAGCATCATGTTTTTACCAACTCTTTGCAACAGCATGTGGTGCTCAGATGTCACAGCTGACTCAGGCTGTTCAGAGCTGCTTTGAGCTCAGTCGGCCAATCACATTTATTTTTAATTTATTTGTTATTTGTGACAGCAAATATTCGCTCTACTAACTCTCTTCTGCATCAAGTCCCTCAGGGTTTATCCACCAGTTCACTCTAAACTTAGAAAATCTGTCTTTAGTTTTTCCTGCACCAAACCCATGGAATTATCTGCAACACAATTCAAGACAATGAGCTCAGACCACCTCACCTCAGTGTGCAAATGTTTTTACTGGGTATTGCCCACTTTTTAAAAATTTTTTACATTTAAATTTTTAAGGTTTTTGTGCTTTTATTATTATAGGACAGTATGAGAGAGACAGGATATCAGGGGAGACAGAGAGACATGTCATGCAGCAAAGGGTCATGATTCGAATTCAAACCCAGGGCTGCTGCAGACAGGACTGAGACTACATGGTAGGATTTTAACTCTGCATTTGTGTGTATCGCAACATGACTGCAAATGAGGAAATCGATCATCTTCAAGTTTTAAACTAATAATGAAATGAAATATACTTAGGATCAGATGCAGGCTTATTTGTGATTTGAGCCTATTCATGTTTATTTTCCCTCTAATAATCTAATTTTTTTTCCTTCAAACCACAAGTTCTGTTTTTTCAAATTAGCTGATCAGTTTCCTACGTACCCCCTGGCATCTGCAGGAGTATTCCCTGAAGTTCCCTGGATGGAAATCACTGGTGGAGATTATCAGTGTCTCATTGATCACTAAGCTTTTAGATCAGTGAGTGTCTGTGAAGATACTGTGAAGTCTTGTGATGCGTCTGTCAGAATCTCCCAGCTCCAAAACCACCAAGTCACATTTGTGGAAAACTAATGAATGCACGTGTCACATGATGTATACGATACTATAAGGAAGTGTGAATACTTGTGCTGCCAATCCAGCGAGAGCATATCAAACACTTAGGAGAGACAAGTTGACTGTTTCGCAGATAATTAGTTTCAAAACGAGAAGTAGCTTTTGGTGACTGAACCTTTTGCAGGAGCTTAAAATCCTCTCATGGTTGCTTGGCAGATAGAGACAGTCCCTGTGGACTGCAGAGCCAACAGGATGCTCTGCCTGTGTGTATGTTAGCCGACTACCACACCTGAAGCTGACTAAGAGCTGCAGCGTTGGAGAGCTGAAGACCCTCATGTGTGCTGAGCTGGTGGCCAGCTGTCTCTCAAACCAAGGCCGGGTTGCTTTGCTTTTTCTTGCTATTTTTTCACTTTATGTTCGGGTATGGTAATATAGCTGTCCGTTATATCACACCAGCCCACGGGGTATGTCACTCAGAAAGACATTTCATGTTATATAAGCATTCCATTTACATATCGATTTGCATAAAAATCTTAATGCCGGGTGTTGTTCACTGTGCCCTGCCGTATTATCTCAAAGACAGAAGTCAAGGAGATCGAAGGGGCAGCCAGGTGCTGTGAGGGTTCAGTCTGAAATATTAGGCCTCCTCTTTTCACTGTTTCCTAATAGCACTGGACGAACTTGATATCGCTCCGTCTGACTGAGCAGAACCACCCACCCAAACACCAGAGGAGGACTGATATCTCTCGCCTCGACTCAGGCAGACCTCGGACAGTTGAATGCAAAGCTCTGCCCTTTGCAATCCTTAACTGTATTTGACTGTCAGTTTTAGGCTTTGGTGCTCCACTGAATCACGTGGTTCAGTCGTGATCTCTACAGCTAAGAAGTCTACCTACAGTAAATAGTTTTGATCCTCTGCAGAGCTAGAAAAGGTTATCCATGGCTTAAATCCTGCTTGAATAGACCACAGCTCTTCTACAGTAACAGAAGCATTAGTCAACATGCAGCACCTGCTCTTAGGTGGTTAGCTGGACAGACACTTAGGGGTGAATGTCAGCTCAGGTCTTGGTCTCCTTGTACTTACTGAACAGATGCAGTGTTTAGTGCTTACGCCAAGGCTTCCTACTGCACTGAAGCTTTAATGACGCCTCTCACTTGTCAGTCACTTTGGATAAAAGCATCCACCACATGAGTAAATGTAACTGTAAATTTCCATTAGTTCTCTACAGAGTGGAAAACTAAACTGAAGCCATGATACCAGCTCTGTGAGTTTGTCTGGTAAAGCATGCAGAAATTCACAGTCCAACACAAAGTACAACTGATGCTGCTGGGAACCATTAGTTCTGCTGGTCCTGGTCACAAACCTAAGTTTTTAATAAATAAAACTCTGGCCTGATAGTGCAGCAGGAGTGAAAAAAAAGATGACCACTAAAGTTATTACAATTCATCTTAAAGTGGAGGAATTTGTGAACCAAGTTCCATGGCAAGCTACTGCCCGTGGATCATGAAAAAATGTGTGTATGTATGAGACTTAATGGCAGTCCATCTGATATATATTGAGATGTGTCAGTCATGTCAAAGCAACTCTTGATGTGATTTTAGTGCACTCGTTTGATAAATGGTTTATTGAAGTTGCATTCTAAAACTTTTTATATTTGGTTGGTTTTGATTCCCCTTCTAGGACAATAAAGTTAATTTGATTTGATTTGATTTCCAAATGAAACATTCAGGCAGTTTCATCACCCCACACACATACACACACATACATGCAGTAAAAGTTAAAGATGTCCAGAAACGTACTTGATAGCTTTCTGGGTAGGTAAATATTTATGTCACATACAAACAATCTGCACTGTAGTTCTGCTCTCTTTGTAAAGTCATACCCAAGGAGAGTCAGTGGTGACAACGGGCAAAGACCAAGGAGTACAAAATGCTCTGTGTCTTTCATTCCCTGTTGAGTTCCTGTTTCCTGGTTTATTCTGAAGTTCAGTTTCCTGTCTTCCTGTTTGCTCCCTCCTCGTGATTACCCAGTGTGTTTCACCTGTGTTGGTCTCCCCACCTGTGCACTGTTTCTCCTTGTGTATTTAACCTGTGTGTTTTCCCGTTGTCCTTGTTGGATCGTCTGCATTTGTCCTCTGTGCGTGTGCGCTCTGTCCTCTCATGTTCCTACCCCGAGTTTTGCATTTGCAAAGTTCAATAAATCTCACCATACCCCAGTCAGAGTCTCAGTCTGTATTTTGGTTCCATCTACAAACCTTCAACCTGACAAAAACCTCTTCAATACAAACTGCAGTTACATCTTAATTCCTGGTTAACACCTGCAGTTGGGGATGAAATCCAACAACTACCAAGAACCAACTCCCAACAACTTCTAACTCACAAAAAATCTATAAGGTGCAACTCAGTAGAATATTAAATTCACAAAAAACAGCTCAGCAAAGTGTAGCAGACATGCAGCTCCACTCATTTTCAGGAGGCCTCTGTGTTCGTGTCCATCAAAAGCCAAACACAACAATGTAGCATACCATCTGTATTCATTTGCTGTTCCAAAGGCAAGACAGCCAGATGATTCAGCAAATCTCTCCACAAACACAAGCCCAGGCTTCCTGGGGGGAGATTTTTACTTTTCCCACTGACTGAATCACAGGGTTTATAAACTGTCGCTGTGCACGCTGACTCTTCCACGCCGGCTCACACTGATGCAAAAGGCTTCTTTCGCCATTACAGTCAAAATGAACTCTCTGAACACTGAAGCAGCTAATTATGTGGGCCTATATCATACTGCAATAGACTGTCAATTCAGCCTGTCGTCATCATGCAGTTCATCACAGCGATGGTAGTTTTAACCGGCGAAATATCTTACAATAAACCCTTTGTGACCTTTCCCAAATCCCACTTGATAAATCAGTCAAGTTTTCACAGTTCAAAATCAGAGTATAAGATGGAATAACCACACTTAGAGCCGGACACATTGAGAGCCCACAAATCCACAGCAGCAGCCGACTTCATTCAGCTCAGCAGGCCTTTCAAGTGTTGATGGAAGGAAAGAGGAAGAATTGTGCCAGGAGCTGGTTGGGGTCATTTTGTGGCACATTAAGCCCCCAGATTTAGAGGTACTGTAGCAAAGTGCCTGACATCCAAGTTGAGGGTGTAAAACTCACTCATGTAATCATACAAAAGCAGAAATACCATGCAAGTATATTCAGAGCCAGAGCGTCAGGTGAGATGCACAGAGTTGGGAGCATTGACAGATGGGACATCAGTGGCGTTCTTCAGTTTTATTCCTGCTTTGATGGTTCATTTCATTTGTTGATCATCAACAGAAACAATATATTTGATGAGAATGTAATGTTTGAATGAAGCCCTCCCTTCCACTCCCACATATGCACACACACAACCCGTTTCATCTACACAGCAAATTCTTTAGTTCCAAACACTGGCTACCTTCAAGCCTGCAAAATGTTTGTTTTTCTCTTTTTTCTGTATTGGAGAGGAAAAACACACCAAGGCATCCATAGATCCAGCTGTGCAAACCTTCCAAACCAGCAAATCTCATTTAGCTGCAGGCCATCCATCCAAAAAATCCAAGTTCAACAGTCCAGAGGTAAAAACTGCTAAATGGCAACTTTAGTGCTGCTTCATAACCTTCCCTGGAGCTCTAAGGATCAGACAGCAGCGGTGAATCTTAGGTGGAAACAGATGTGTGATGCAACGCATGAGGGGGTACCCTGTGGTAGCTTATCAAGATCCAACCCTGCACTATGACTATGTATTAGGACCACTGTAAACCACTGCCTTCACTTTTCGGTTGGATTAGCAATAAGGAAATACTTTTTTCTTTTATTTATTTATATTTATATATATATATTTCATCCCAGAATCACAGTGTGTTAACATGTTATGGTCAGACAAGAGCTTTGGAATATGGGGGTAAAAACCGTCTAAACAGTTTTTCCCATGCTTGGGAGAAATTTCTGAAAATTACAACATGGTTGCAACATCATACCTTTTAAATCTTAATGTCCAAGACAGCGAGACTAACAAAAGACCTGATACTTTTTCAACTGACCAGCAAGCTTTAGCTTCCAGGGAGGTGGGCACTGACTAAACTAGAGACCATCTTGCAGTGGGATCACATCAGTTCTGATGCATCTCAGCATGTTGATGTTCTAACCCTAACGCTGGAGAACTGCAGATCCTGTGCTTTGATTTGGATTGCATTTGGCCATTACATTTTCTGAGTGCTGAATTGCTTTTTATTTGTCAACTCAATTCTCCATCGCTGGAATAACCCAAAGAGTGGATAAAATATAGATGTGATATTTACTTAAAGTTAGTCTTCAGAGAAATAAACTATAATAACGTAGAGAAACCAGCAACATCCTTTTGTTTTAGTCTACTTAAAGTGATAGAGTTGAATGACTCATTATATCTGTCGCAACACTAAAAAGGAGGGAAAAGTCTAGCACCTCATTTATCTTCTGTGGTTTGTCTTTCCTATCTTTAATTCTGTCGTTTTTATCCTCTTTATTTGGGGCAGTGAATGCATCTTGTGGGTTTGATGAGTGGGTGAATGGAGTGGGATGGTGTCAGGACTGTGGAGCAGCTGGTGAACGGGGACGAAGCAGCGTAGTGAGACAGAGTATAAAAGTGCAGGATGTTGAGAACAACAGTAGAGAGTAGGAGTATAAGTCCAAAATCCATGCTGATAGTGATGCTCCATTATTTATATCTAAATTGTGAGGAAAAGAAAAAACTGCACGAGCAGACATTTGAGAAAAACAAGAAGAAAAAAAGCAGTATGCTTGGAATGCAGCATCCGAGCTGAAACAGAAAATAAATAAAATAACGACTGAAGGTCACATGCTGCAAAGGGCAGGGGAACAATTGCTCAGCTGAGCCTTTCTTTATCGCAGTCGCCGGCTAAGCTGAGATGGCTAATGGAATAAGTGAGAGTCGCCGTCTGCTTAAACCTCTGTTGCTGAAAAACTATTCAGGCGAAGTTAACAACCAATCGGCTTTGTAGTGCCACAGTTTTTTCTCTCCCCGTGGCTAAGTCATTCAGATAATAAGGTTCCTCTCAATAACACAGCAGCCTTGGATGAAGTCAATTGACAATTTGAACATAATACATTAAAGGCCAAATTCATTAATGGGGATTATCGCATCACATTCTGTTGATGTTAATGAAGGAGAAAGTGAAAGCTTGTCTTTTTGTTTGCCGATTGAGCATCCAACTAAAACAACATGAAATACCACATGGAGGTAGTGCCAGTAGAAATTAGCCACATAGTGTCCTCGCTTCACACCTGCCTGTCCTCATCTGTGTAATGTCAAACATTTATAACTGTGTTTCTAAATTACAGACTAATTAGTATCGATGTAAGAAGTATGCTTTATAAATGATGATTTAAGTATTTAATAATGCTTAACTAATGCTTAATAGTGTGTAGTAGTGCTACGGATTATGCCTTTTGGGAGATCCCTGTACATATTAGGTACTCATGATAAAAATAAATGTTTTAGTAAAGATGTCATGATCAGATTAATATTCAGTGTGATATAAAACCCAGTAATGGCCACACTGACAAAAGTAAATCCAAAACATACTATTGTGTCTGAGTTACGTTTTCAGTATAATAGAATCATTAATTAGTTTGTGACTAAACATAAAACAAACATATGAGAAACTAAATTTTTTGTGTCATTCCCCCCCCCCTCCTCACAATCATGAGATGTTAATTAAGCCCCATATTTGCATAGAACGCCTATGCTGCAGTGTAATTATCTGGTAAAATTAATGTCTTCATTATACGTTAATTACCTCCTAAACTTTAAAATGTTTGCTGGAACCATAAAAAAGGTATGAGGAAGTGAATGAAAAAAGGGAAATGAATGCATCTGCCCCACTTGATGAGTTGTGGCAGCGACAGAGGGGCCAAAAAACCTATTGAGGCATTGTGCGTTTGACAAATCGCACATCGACTGTAGAGCCCAATATCTTCCGTCTGAGTGTTACTACATCAGGCTTCCAGCAGGGATTGCTGTCAAATGTCTCCGTTCATCAATATCATGTGAAAAATGCAGGCTTTTACCCCTGTGATGAATAATGAATCAAGGTTGACGTATTAGTGTTATCGCAAATCACAAATACATGGATGGGTGTTTGGGGGCTGCAGCAGCTGCAGTTTCATCTCCTCTCAGCTCGTGGAGATATTCTGGACCGTGTGTCCTGTTTGAATCGCGCTCTGATGGCACCAAGGTCACCGTGTCTTTCAATTTTGTTCAAGATGTAATATTTCATCATTTTGAAAGGGGATAAATGGTCCTGATTGTGTACAAAATGTGCTCAGTGTAAGCACGGCACTGCACACAGGCAGTGAGTAGTGAATTAAATTAGGTATATAGAGACAGACAGATAAGACTGGCTGAGACCACCTCATCCTGTCCCTTCTAAGTCTCTTGACCTTGGTGTTGTTTGGTTCCTGGTTAGGCGCTAAACTGATATAAATAGCTACTGTGTTGTTCAGTGGGGACAACGTGGGTCTAATACTAATTTCCAACACGGTGTCTGATTATCAGCGGTGTATTTTAAATGAAGGCTGACCATAATGGAAATATCTGGAATTTTGTTACTTTAAATGTGTGTCACACAACTGCAGAGGTGACACTGTTCTCAGAGTGATAATAAAATCTTCTGCTACTCCTGATATAGATGAATGATAATGCGCAGCCCTTCACAATTAAAAGAGGTTCAGTCTCGCTAATCAAAAGGTCAGATCAACTGAAATTGAATGCAAGTGTGCCACAGTGCACAAACCATAGAAACAGAATTAAAGGAGTAGTTCAACATTTGGGAAATACTTTTTTTTTGCTTTCGTCTTAAGACGTGTCCAATCACTGTCACTTCAGGAAATCTCTGAGTCCTGCCTGCCACTGTGGTCTATCTCATAGCCTCCTGTTAAGCCCCTATGTGTCCATGTCCCATTCTGGTGTCTGGACCGAACATTGAGCTTCAGAGATGCTGAAGCACACAGGTTTTTATACCCGACTACAGTGCCTGGTTAGCTGTTTCTGTTTTGAGGCGTCATGCTATCTAAGTTAACCTGCTGCTGGAGATATCTTTACCTACATACAAGCACACCACAGAGTACAATGTGTTGCACCACTTTCTGATTCAACCAGCCAATCTGCATAATACAGAATGCACATGTAGGAATATGGTTGTTCAGAGGCTGAGAAAATGAAGTGCTGAAGGAAACTGCTGATTTCACAGGGAGATAAACCACTGAAAACATTCTACATGGTATGATAGCATATGAAGGCAATTGTAGGAAACAAGTTGGAAGAGAAGGGGAGTTCAAGTTTTCAGTCACAAATTTATGAGAAAAAAAACACAACTCTTCTCTCATATTGTAAAGTCACAAATTAGTGAGAAAAAAACTCAAAAGTTTAATCGGACCTTTGAGTGAGATTGTGAGATTTTTCTCACAAATTTGCAACTTTATAATGTCAGAATATCCAAGATTTTTTAATAAATAATAATAAATTCTCAACTTAAAACACTTTTTTTCCTTGTGGCCCTGTGCACAGCAACACATAGCTCTGCCACTGTGTCAAAAAACTCAAACTATCCCCTTAAACGTGTGAAACTTTGCACCAGTCTAGTTCAAAACAGAGCACACAATGCATTTTATTATAATGACTCAACAAAATTTGTGCACACTTAATATCACACCCATTGATTTAGTGTGGTCACTGAGCCTTCATCAGCCCAGTGTTGTGTGTCAGGGATTTTATGAAATAGCCCACATGGCCCCCTGCAGATTCAGCCTCTAACTGTGGCCTTATGACAACCTCCATTTGCTTTTTTGTTGATCTAATAATTGCTAATTGCCTGGAGCCCATTAATCTCCTCTGGATCGTTTGGCCTGGGCTCCACAGATGGTCCATAATGGTGTCAGTGCATTATGGCCTGTAGTGTTGTGTACTGACATATGTGAATGTGTTGACAATACGCTTCCACGTGGGCAACAGGAGCTGACATTGCTTTGTCAGCACACTGTATGTCAAAGCGTGGCGGGACCACGCCAACTGATGCGTCAGTGCTTGACCGCCTGGAGGTCAGACAGCCACTCATGACAACTGAGGGAAATCCAGCTGATTCAGCACAAGTGTTTGGGAGCAAAGAGGTGGCAGCGGCGCAGATTCATAGAGGGTGGATGTCGCAGGGGAGGCCCTTAAAATAGCTGAGTGAGACAGAGAGGTGAAGGAAGAGGGAGAAAGCGAGCGGGACATTTGTAGAGGGCCCAGAGAGGCCCAGAGAGTCAGGTAAAACAAACAGAGGAAGGCAGCACATAGAGGATCGGTCTCTCAGAGCCTAAAGAGCATTTATACAAGACAGCGATATGAAAGCAGAGGGGAGGAAGGGACGGGAAGAAAACGACTGCAAAAACCAAATCTCTGAATAGGCTGAAGAAGAAATAAAGAGACAGAGAGCTTAAAAGATGTGCACAATTATTTAAGTAACTATGCATCCTTTTCATTCCCCAGAAAGAAAACTGATAATTCACTCAACCTGACAAAAGTCAGAATCTGGTAGAAAGAAAACAGCTGCCTGCAGCTCTGATCAGACATGATGCTTTTATCACCACTCAGATGCAGAGTTCTGCTGTGAGCGTTGCTGCTAACAGAGAGAGTAATGGCTCAAAGAATGCAAAGAGCTTTACATCACTGCTGTTGCCATGCAACCATCCTATTATTACAAGCGGGCTAACCTGAAGTAACACAGGTGATAATGTTTCTGAAAATCAAACTGTACAAGAAGAGAAGCTGAATAAAGTTGTGATGCATTCAGGGGTTCAACCTGAAAATCAGGCAGGTTCATATCTGTGTAAATAAAATACTTTCTCAGTTTTGCTTTCTGTAATCATCCTCAGGCCTCTCTCCATGAAATAAAAGTCTTTTAAAAGATCCGTCTGAGTTGTTCACATTAAGTGGGCTTCATATTATCTGATGTTCCACTCTGTTTAGTACACAGCTCCCTCTTTGTGTCGCAATTCCTCAACTGCACTTTAACAGTCACTGGATAAAACACCAAAACCACTTGATCTGCTTCACTCAGAGTATTGAATCTTCATTAGCTTTAGCTGAACTCTGGAAAGCAATTTTCTAATCACAGAATGAAAATTTAGTTTCCCATCACAGGAACAGATCTCTCCACAGTCAGTAGAAAAGAGACCAGCAACTCTTTCATTGTAGTCATTTGGAATAAAAGTGAGCCTCCCCTAATCCCCCATGTGAAAAACTTTTACTTGGACCCTAATTCACATCTGAATCACAACATTTTGGAGTCACAATATCATATTCAAGGTCTGTGTGCTCACCCATCTCGGGATGGTGCCTTCCCTCAACAGGAACGCTGACTGTCCGCCGCAGTAGCTTGTTCCTGTGAGACTCTGAGCGCCTCTCGCGCATCAGCAAAGGATGTACCTGCACAGAGAGAGCACAAGGTCAGTACAAATACACACACTCCTGAAATACCGCATCCTCAGGTTGTGTGTGTTCTCTGTCCTTCTCTTTGTCGCATTCCAGAGACCATTGTGTTCACGCTGTGCTTGAAATGAATAACTGTAGGAAGGGGGTGTGGCTGAACTGATCTTTGCATTGTATGGCAGTGCAGTTTTTTCAACTGTTTTTTTCTTTACTCACAGCAATAAAACTGACAAAACAAGTCTGAATCATGAATGAACTGAAACATCTGAAAGCAGCTACTGTATCATACTGTACAAGTCATATATTTAAGGTTCACATGAGGTCAGATGTAAACAGGCAAACATCAGTTTCATCATATTCCTTAAAGACGTTAAAGTAAATAACTCCATAAAAGTGAAAGCAGGAATGGCTCATCTAGTTAGGGAGAATGTGTCACACTAATCATAAACACTGGTTCTTTTGAAACATCACAGTTAGACTCAGAAAATACTGCATATACTATAAAGTACATAACTATAAATACACAAACGAAATAATAGACAATATAAAATAATAGAGAATAAAAAAAATCACTGCAAAACTACATTTCAGTTTTGTTTCAAAATAACTTATTGTGTTGTATAGTCTCTACAGTTTCTTCTGGTTCTCACATATTTACAGCTCTGCCAAGATTTGTGAATAAAGCAATGGATGAAATGTGATAAACCCACAGAGTTATCACTTGGCTGCAGTTCTGCTCCACTCCGTGGAGCTTGTTTGTCTCTTTTCTCCCCTTATTGGTTGTATATGTCCTGCAAGTTTCACTCTTACCAATCCTGATTCAGCAGTAAGCTCAGATAAACCCAGTGATACAGAAGAAAGCTGAAGATGGAGACGTTTGTCTAAGGAGTTGGAGGAGACAAAAACAAAGCGAAAAGTAAGGTGAGGTGATTAGCTATCAAAGCTTATACTAACTCACACACTGGCCATTTCAGTAGGCGTCGGGTTTTAGACGAGGCTGGACCCAAAAATGCAGATGCAACAAAAACAAAGTACGCTGGAACAAAAAAGGTTTTACAACACACAGGGAAAAAACTCAGGACACAAGCAGCAACGAAGGGCATGGACAACAGACGAACCGACAAAGGACAATGGGAAAACACACGAGGTAACGGGACACAGGTGGTGCAGTCAACACAGGTGAGACCAGTAATCACAAGCAGGAGAACTTCAAAATAAAACAGGAAGACCAGAGACGACCCATGACAGTAAGATCATACACTCTATTGTATTCAAGTACACAGCTCTGCTATGGTTACATCAAAACTTATATTAAAGTTAGAGTCTATAGGTTTGTCCGATGCAGTTTGTAAACACAACATTCAAACTGGGGCTCAACTGTGCATGCCCTCTGCCCTGGACAGCAGCAGCAGCAGCATTTGTCAGGACTGCAAAGAAAAGGAAATATAGTCAAAGTAAAGTTGAATAGGAGACTCGAGGGCTATGCTGCAACGAGTACGGGGGCCATGGTGTGGAGCACAGAAGCGGGTATTAGCAGTGCTGCTAGCCATCACCGCTAGGTGATGCGGTGGTGGATGGTGGCTAGCGTCCAATGCTAGTGCCCCAACTCGTGCTGCACACCCCACTTCACTGGCACAACACCAAAACATCAACATACAGGCGTGGGGGGTAGTAGTGACTATGCAGACATAGTCACTACTACACATGATAGAAGCCCATAGGATTTGTTTTGTCTAAGTCAATTTTTTTTTTTTAAATCCTGCAAACTCTTCTTTTAAGATTCATATTATGATGTTAAATAAACTGAGTAAATGATAAACGTTTTATGTTGGTATTGTATTGGACTTCATTATGTTGAAATGTCATAATGTCATTCTGTGACATTAGAAACACCTCTAAGTATAGGTAGTCCTGTTCATCACTCCTGCTGATGATAGGTGTGACAGGTGTATCCAAAGCAGTGCAGTGGTTAGCACTGTCGCTTCACAGCATGTTCTCCCCGTACCTGTGTGGGTTCTCACCAGGTTCTCCAGCTTCCTCCCACAGTCCAAAGACATGTGCATTGAGGTCAACTGGAGACTCTAAAGCACACGTAGTTGCGAACATGAGAGTATGGTCATTTGGAGTCATTTGGTCATGGAGTATAAGGTCATTTGTCCAGTGCTGATACCATTGGTATAGCCAATGGATGGGTGGAGCTAAATAAGAGGCTCTGCACCAGAATGCCCAATAAAATTCATTCAATAAAGAATGACTGTAAAGTGATTTAAGTTCCAAACACGTCCGTAGAGTAGTATAGTTGTTTGAAACTGAGCTGCAGGCACTGTCCTCTATGTATCCTCACTGACATAAAGTCAAGAAGCCAGGGGGAGTGATCACAGCCTTGTTTGTTGTTCTGCTCCAGTACTGTTGTGCCTTTTGAGCATGTCTTATTGAGACTGGCGTCTGACAGAAAAGCAACGCTGGGACATAAAAGATGTGGTGTCAACACAGAGAGCCAGTGTCAGAAGGTGGTACTAACTGCAGAGAGCACTACAGGATAGTGCAGCCTGGGGGGTTTGGGGCAAAGCCAACAACAGTGAAGGACACTGGCAGGTCACACTGAGCCATATGTCCCACAAGACAGCCGAGTGCAACTCACTCTAAAGGAACTCTGTTAAGATGAAAGAGTGTTAGAGCAGGTTTGTTTGTGTGTGTGTGTGTGTGTGTGTGTGTGTGTGTGTGTGTGTGTTGCCAGCATCTGTGAGTCAGTAGAAAAACTCTACTATGCAGTATGTGTATGTGTGTGTCCATCTAAGTGGGGGCACATAAAAATTTAATACAGACACTGCTTCACTTCAAGCTCCTAATATTCTCCAGTATGACGCTACAGCTGTATCACATCAGACACACACACACACAAATGTACATCTCTACTGCAATAATCTAGTTAGATCATCCAAGCAGAAGCTGCCTCACATCACAGCATCAGGATCTTGTGCATATGACTCTCTTCATCCAACTTAATTAGGGACAAGCATCATAAATCAACAGCCTGTGTGATTACTGCTCTATTTATGTTGCTTGTGCAACTTAAGTGCACAAAACTACATTGTAATGCGTTGGTTTCTTGGGACCAGCATATTGCTTGTTATGGAAAAATTACAGCACAACTTCCCCGGGTAAAAAAATATATATATATATTTAAGCAGCATCCATTTTTTATGAGTCCAGTGTGAGAATACACAGAGCATATATACAAACGCAGTATGTTCCTTTACTGAGTTCATCTCTTGCTGCATGGGGTAGTTACTCTATGTTGGTCCAGTATGTACAGTAGGTTTAAGGCTGCAAAATTAATCATCCAAATCACAGGACCAGCATTTCTTGAAAAAATTTAAATATGTCTTATTGTTGATCATTGTTTGGCACTATAAGCGTTGTGGTGCTACACCTGGTCTATACGAATCATATTCTTCAGAGGTAAAGGTGAAAAAAAAAACATGTTTGTTTGGCACAAGAGTGAAAATGAAATACACAAATGATCATTCCAACTGAAATTGTGATGACAATATCTGACAAAATAACTACAATAAAATGTATTTTTCTGTATCACGCAGCCCTGTTGTGTTTGCAGGTGAACTATCATGATAATTACTGGATGACTTACAATAAAGTTTAGCTTCAAACACTCAACACTGCAGATCCACCAGCCTTCCAACATATGTGTATGTGTTTGCAAGATATCACAGATATGCAGGACCGACAGTTCTCAGCATCAGTTTACCTTCTTCACAGCTGATGTTTTAACATGTCATAGCAGGAAAAGCACAAGCGAAACTAATGACCTTATATAATGGATGCATTCCTGTTATTCTGCTCGCCAGCTCACTGTAATGACCTCACACTTAATGGAACTGAACCGTTGTTAATGTCATTAATTTCACTGGTGCATTTCCTGATATGACAAGTCAAAATGTCTGCTGCTACAGAGGGCTGCGGCAGCGTGTGCAAAAGTTCCTGTACAGAGCTGTTTCAGCTTTAAAGGCACAATGAGTGAGCTAAACTTTTACAAAAATATTGTTGAACAAAATGATGCAAACACTGCAGTGAAGGAGGACGTGCAGGAATGTATTTATCCCCCTTTTGCTTAGAACTAGACAATAAAAACTTCCTTCTTCATGCCTCTTCATGTAACTGTGTTTTAACCCTCTTAATTCTCACTGCCACATTAATGCAGGAAATGGCAGCGAGGAGTGGCCGAGCACTCTGTTCAACTAATTGAATATGCTCTTAGTGCCAATGAGAAACTGTAAATCTGATTTAACCTCCCATTCTAGCAGCTCTTCATTGATCAGCTGCATAAATAAAGTCACAGCTGTGTACTGTAACTTTATTGCAATATTGTTACTTTATGGTGTTTCTAAATATATATAATAAGTGGAGTCATTTCATAATGCCTGACTGAGCGCCGCGCCATCTCTGAGTCCATTAAAGAGGCAGCAGGAGGGGAGTACGGAGGAGTAGCAAACTCAGACCACAGGTAATATCACTGAATGGTTTCGCAGTTATAGAAGGGATAGTGGTGATTTTCTGCAGGGTTAAAGTGATGCTTCTCTCTGTCCAGATTTTCAGCTGTTGCCATGGAATCCAGAAGAGACAAATGGGCTGCTTTCACTTCTATCTACAGTATGGGTTGTGTGAGAAGGTTACAAAATACCTGTTTGGTGAGCTGAAGCAAAGGTTTGTATCTTTTCCATACATATGAAAACCTGAAGCTCCACTTCACGGCAGAAGCGGGGCACAGCTACAAGGCAGCTAAAATGATCTCACAGCCTCCAGTCTGAAAAAGTTCAATTCTTGAGGAGCCATCTTGTTGCCAACGCTGCCCAATTACATGGCTCTAAATGTGGTAATTTTCCGCAATCACATCCACTTGAACAAGAACAAGCCCACTCTATCTCTCCCCTACTGTTGTCCTGCCCAGTGCAATTAATCACTGACAACTTGACTCATGGAAAAAAACCAGAATACCTTTCTTCTTCATCCTGACACATCAGTTCACAAATAAGCTTCCCACCACTGCTTCCAGTTGGGGGGAAACACCTGGAGGGTATTTATACTCTGCGTGCGCTAGGATCTGATTCGTCAGATGTGGCAGGGGTCTGCAGCTGGAGACATGACACAACCACAGCAACTCTCGGGTTGCCATGAGTGGGCACAGGAAGCTGGCAGGCTCACGCTCAGCATCCACAGAGAGGCAGCATTAGACCGGCTCACTGACTCTCAGCCGCCTCAGATGGTGCACCCACAGCTCAAACACAAACCTAAAGGAACAGTTTGATTTACAGCACAAATACTGCAGAGAAAGGACACACTATCAAAAGACCTGGTGTGGCGCCACCTAGAAGTCTAAATGTCCATTAAACGACACACCAGGGCGCACATGAACTGAAATTTTAGTTTTCCTCCTCTCTGCCTTCTCACCTTTAACCACCAGGACATTTTCAGCATGAAGAACATGAAGAAATCATCGGATAATGGCGTTTTGGAGGTGTGTTTCAGATGCTGTTCAACCACCAAACAAGCACTTCATTTGGAGCATATTGATGCTCTAAAAATAACTCTGAATTTATTATGTACATATGAATGAGACTCTTCCTCCTTATGAGCAGCCGGGTACAAAATGTTCACTCAAAGTTCATTCTGAGAGCGGCTGCTGGAGGAAATGCCACAGGGTCATTCAAATCAAAAATGGTTCCCTGTAAAAGCCTGGACCTGTTCGCAAAGTTCACATGAGATTGGGATGTTTCTTGTGCCCGAGAGTGGCACCACGCATCAAAAATCAAAACTGACTAAATTTAAGTAAACAGCACCAATATAACAAAGAGGTAACACCACCTGGAACCAATGGGTAGAGAACCACTTCGAGACTTATTTTTCATATTTCCTTCAGGCTATCAACACTTGTTACTAGTTTATAATAATATCTGTCATTTGCAGTTTAGAATGACACAGACACATCATTTTGTACAACAGACAGCACACTGTAGCTAAAACCTGAAAATGTCACATCTAACAGAGTGAACGTAACAAACATTTTAAGTTGAATAATGTATGATAATTTAAACAAACACTCTTTCTTGTTGAACCATACCATGGTGCTGGCTACACTGGGTACTTAATTAAGTATAGCAACTCAAACTGAGTCAACCTGTGATTTTGAGTATGCAGACGAAAGGCCACAAGGTTGAGAAAAACACTAACCTCTTCTGGGAAATATAAATATCGTTATCAAAGTTCCCAAAGACCTGGGAACGTTTCTAGATCCTCTGAAGAAATGGCCTTATGTGGACAAAGAGATGAAGAGTTTGCAGCTTTCTCAGCCAGGAATCTAACTATTGTAGGAATCCTAACTATTAACACCTAGTGCGGCCAGGATTTAGAACGATGACTTTTGCTGGACCAAATGTTTGATAGATGAAATCTCGATCCAGGAAAGCTGTCATTGTCTTATAATATCTACATTCCACTACTGTCAAGACATTACGGTTCGACTGAAGGTGCTGACACTGCTGCTGTGTCTCAAATCAGATACTTGTTCAGGTATTTCAGCCACAGCTCTACACTGTGTTCAAAGTATATTCACTGACTCTTCATGAAAAACGCTCACCTGCTGCTGCTTGGCTACCTTAACGTGGAGATTGACATTTTACTTTCCTGTATGTGCCACACTGAAATGAGGCCAAAGTCAGCGCTGTAGACGTGACCTTCGTCTTTGAGCCAGGTTTATAAGTCGAGCCAAGATGGCCACCACTGAAGGCGAGAAGTGTCCGTTGATGTACACAAAATGTCTTGACTGTTTTGCGTGCATCATTATGATGCGCTGCTGCATGTTGTCGTACTCATCCATAAGCATGCACTTATAACAGCAAGTGTAATCATGGAAGTTGGCAAAGTGAAACACAATTTTACTGCAGCTACAGCAGACTTCACTGTGATGGACCACTTATTGCTTATTATCTGAAGTTTATCAGTCTGTAGTCTTGTAGTTTCCTGACTGAGAAAAGGGAACTGATCATAAAATGAACCCATGAATAAATCAAAGAGAAGAGTAAGAATGGCTGTGGCTGGACATTTCATTTAAGGCTCTGAGCCATGTCAGGTCCCTGTTTATTCTAGTCATGCAGCAAACATTTTCATTCAATCTGAGATGTAAATGAAAGGCCTGGTAGATTTAAGCATCCATGACAACTGTTATGAAGGCAGGACTGAAATCAATATGTTTTCGATGAGAATTTTAACAATCAGATAATTAATTAACGCTGTTGTCGGATTTCAGCTGGAGCCCAACCACTGCGCCGCTCTGTATGAGACACACGCTTGTCCTGGCAGTGAGAGAGAGGAGAGAAGGCTTACGGAGGCAGGGAGGAGGAGCTGGTGATGGGGGAAGAAGGAGGGAACGGAGTGCCATTGATCTGAGGAGGGAGAGGGGAGGTAGGGGGGTGTTTTTGTTCAGCTTGGCAGGGTGAGTTGAGCGATGCTGCAGGCTGGCTGGCCCATATGTCACTACTGCTTCCTCAAGCCCAGTGGTGAGGAGCAGGAGAATGTGGCAGGGTGGTGTGTGTGTGTGTGTGTGTGTGTGTGTGTGTGTGTGTGTGTGTGTGTGTGAAACTGCTTAGAAGTAGAATGAGTAATTTGCAAAAGCAGTGCAATCCTTTATTTCTTAACAGGCAGTAATCAAATACTGCTGCCTGTCTAACTCTGGCTCAAACACACAAAATTTCTTACACACACTTCTATTTTTGTGAGGACACACACTGACCTGAACCTGCATTAGGACACACAAGCAGGCAATTATAAAAAAAATTTGCAGATGCACCTGCACAAAGACAGGAATAAATTTCACCTCAGCATAACACACAGCACACACATAGACACACACACAGAGTCCTGTGCATCATGATAGGCAGCTGAGCTGGCCAAAAGCACGATTTGTCCTTCAGACCATCAGTAATGTCCTTTCATGGACAGATGTTCCTCCTCCTCCTGAGCTACAATGTGAATAAAACACACAGTGATCCTACCCACACACACACATAGTGATCCACTACCCACTACCCACACAACGACACACACACAGTGATCCAACCCACACACACACACTAACACAGAGTGATCCCACCTACTCACTAACAGACAGAGCACAGACTAATAAAGCTGCCACTCTGACTACTTTTTGACACCAAGAATTGATGATTATTTCCTATTATTCGAATGTTAACTGTTCGTAACTGTGACCACGCTGTGCATGTGATACACTGCATGTGTACATGCAAGTCTTCAAAGAAACGTGGGGCAGTTGACTTTAATAAAATAAAATGTGATTTTATCATTTGTGTCCTTTGTCTCTTCTTCTTTATGTGGGAGAAGTTGAAACATTTCATATGAAAGTTTCTTCTACATAACATATTGTGTGAAAACAAAGGTAAAAGAACATGATGCACAAACAATGTGAATAAGTGGGAAACTTGTATTTCCACTGCAACTTATATTTTCTTATGCAGGCAAAATGCCAGGTGAGCAGGATGAAGTGTCACTTAGTTACTGTGAAAAATGTTGAGTAGTGAGGACTGAGAGAGAAGTGACAGAAACAAACACACAGCTGGTTACCTGCAAAGTGGCACGGGATTGTGGTTTTTATACCGTTCTGTAAATCTCTCATCCACAGACCTGTGTCTGCTCCCAGTATCATTCTGCTACTGGGGAAAAAACATGGTGGCTTGTTTTAGGGGCTAATTCCCTATAGGATCCAAGCAGGATGGTGATGGTTGTGGTTTCCTACAGTGAAGAGGATTTTGAAGTGGAAAGATGAGGCGATGCCTGCCTTATTCTCACAGCCTGCATCCAGTAAGCTGCTGCTAAAAACTACCAAATAAATACTTGAAATATAACTGATGGGTGTCTCGGTTTATCACACGTGCTCGAGGATGCTAAGCATACAGGAAAAGTTCCAACCACCGTATGTCTAGAGCCCACAGAGAGAGGAACCCTGGCCAAGCTCAGTTCTTCTTCATAAAGGTGATAAATGGTAAAGGATCGTTTCTAAGGTCATCAAGATCTGGCAGGTGCTCCTGGTAAGTTGGCAGGAGACAAATTAGGCCTGGCTCTCCTCTTTCTCTAGGTGCCTCCAAGGTACTGAAGAAAAAAAACTGTACATTATCCAGAGGGAGGGGCGAATTAATCAAACGCTGAGATAAAAGCCATTTAAACCCTTGTATGTACAGGATGACCTTTTGAAAAATGTTCTATTTCTGAGTGAGGGACAATTTTTATTTAAATGGCGTGTAATAGTTACTCAAATACCAGAGACTTTTGTTAACACGGCCTCGGGGGCTTAGGTCAGCCATCTTACTGAAACAATCAACCTTTCACTTCTCTTCTTCGAGTCACTGCCCACCCACATTTATTGCATAATTAATCCCTCTGACTCCCACACAACAGCCACCTGAATGTGCTCTCCAGGGTCATAAGCAAACATGCTATCCCCCTCTGAGACACTGTTCATGCACTGTGACAACAGCAGCTACAGGCTGGAGCCACGAAGGTGCCCTGGCTTGTTTGCAGACCAGCTTATGCAGTAATGCTTTCAAATTCACTATCAAAGCTGAGGACAGGGCCACCAACATGCTGCAGAGGACAGCAATGCTTTAACCTAAATGGAAAATGGACTCAATAATCTGTTTCTTTTAAATGACTGCGGAGTTACATCTACCTCTCTGCGCGTTGGAGTGTTGATATTTTTTCAGTCCCTTCAAACACTGGCAGGCTAAACAAGGCTGGTGACCCCCGTTGGTTTTTCTTGCGTAATAATGGCACAGTTGGGGGAGTGCAGCCCGGGCACATGACTCGGGGGACAGGGCACTGGTGCGTGGCAGTGGTATATGAATCTCTGTCACCTCAGATTAATATGAAATGAGAGGTGGTGGACGAGGAGGAGGAGGAGGAGGAGGATGTCAGGCAGCCATCACTGCCAGCCCTCTCACTCCCCCTAAAGGCCAGAATGAAGCAGAGCAGTCTGCAGAGAGTCATCTGAGAGGGAGAAGGATCACAGATCAAGATTTCACAGATTATTAAAAAAGTCAAAAATATACATTGGACCAGGAAATTCATAACTTATTCTCATAACTGCTGTATTGACTTCTCCCACACAGATTTCCCCCAGTGATCTGATTGGTGAGGATGTCTCTAAAGCTTTATTGATGAATTATTGAAGCTGTTAATGATGCAGGTATTAGTGTGGTTAGTGTGGTTTTTTTTGTATAAGAATGTGTTTAAATGTATTGTTTATTTTCATGATAACCATTACCATGCATTATCAGCAACCATTATCTTTCAACACTGGGTCATCTGATGATTGTTTCCTCCATGAAGTAATTAAACTTGTCTGTTCTATGAACAAAGGTCCAAAGACCAAATTAGTTTATTTTAGTTCATATAAGAAAAATCATAAAATCCTGTGATAAGCTGGAAGCAGAGTGTGTTTGGCATTTTCACTTTGTTTTAAAGGATTAAATAATGAAAGACAAAGTGTCTCTGTGGTTAAACCTCAATACAAATGACTAATACACTACCTGTGCAAACAGGTTCAAGTCTATAATGTTATGTTTCTAGTGTAACTGCATCACACAAGTGTTGATTTGGCTCCATGGTAATTTCTGAGGATATCCATATGTACCAAACAAAAGATTGTTTTTGTAATCTTAATAGATGATCACAGAGAGTAACACAAAGTGACATTTTCTTTCGATTGTTTTCTATGTGAAGTGGCTCCATTTTTCTTGCATCGACTGCAATGGGAGGAATTTTCTACAAATCATATGCAGAAGCTCAGGGCGACAGTAGAAGTTACATTCACTTGTGAGGAAACTGAATACAATTTTTAAAAAAGAAAGGAAGATACAGGCAAAAGAGGAAACTGTAATTACCAGAGTCATCTTTGGCCTCATCATTTGTAATCTTTACAGGTGTTATTTAAACTTTGAAGGGTACTTTGCCCTGGATTCACAGTGTCAAACTGTGCCACTGAGACAATGCATGTTGTCAGCTTATGGTTGGCAATTAAAATGAGCCAAAGGTGTTGACATGTCAGTGAGGGTGTAATCCCACTCTGGCCTGATGAAAGGCACTGCACTCCATTACTAGGAAACAGTTCAATGAACCAACGCGCCACAAGTTGAGAGCTACACGGGCACACAATTAACACAGATTTCCATAGTGACACATTCTAGACACAGCAGAGCGGTTTTGTTCCCTGAGGCGACACCTCAGCTCTCCAGGAGAACGTTTCTCCTTCATCATCTTTCTGATGGCCGTCATTCAAAAAACGACAACAACAAAACAAAAAGCAGCCATGTGAATGTAGCTGAGAGGAGCACAGAGACAGGTGGCCTGTAGGAAAGCCAAAGACTCCTGCCAGAGGGAGAGAGAGAGGGAGGAGGGGGATGGAATGGGTGAGTGGATGAGGTGAAAGGGTGAGGGTATGAAAGAGAGAGGAATCACAAAAAAGGGCAAGCAAAATAGAGAAGGAAAGGAAGGAGAAGAGGTGTGTGGTAGCAAAGAATGTGGAGAGAAAGGGAGATGGAAAGAGGGGAGAGGAAGGAGATGGAAGAAAAAAAAGAGGAGGAGGGATGGGAGGGAACAGAGAGAGAAAAGAGGAAAAAAGGTGAGAGTGAATGATCGATGGAGGAAAAGGCTCCTGGAGGAGGGAGAGATACTAGGAGAGCAGGGATTGGATGAGGTGATGTTCAGCTCAGACGCTAAGCATACAAGCCAACAGAAACCCAGAGAGTTGAAAGAGTGTGTGTTTAAGATGGGCTGATATCAGAACATGCAGGAGGCAGCAACACACGCTGAGGAGAAGAGTGCCAGGTCCTCCACTGATCCTCTATATCTCTGCTATGGAAACATGTGGTCTGATTGCTTTTTTTTGCCAGGCCACTGAAGAGCCCATCTAAAACGAATGGGAATAAATTGAAGGTTGTGTATGTGTGTGTGTGTGTGTGTGTGTGTGAGAGAGAGAGAGAGAGAGAGAGAGAGAGAGAGAGAGAGAAACACAGGGGAAGAGAGAGAGACACCCACTCTGCATGAGGTGAGTGACAGGCATGAATATTTAACGTTTCTCGCTGTCGCTGAGGTGACGGCTATCAGCGCGTCAGTCCTGCCTGCGATCCATTCACAGCTGCTGCCTTATTGGCACAATTAGACAGGGATAGGGCTCTGATTAATTGAACTGGGCTCTCCATTCAGTCCCTCCAGAGCAGCACAGGTCTCTTATCGGGATCACAGCCCGCTCTATTCCTCTGAGTGATGACAAGTTGAAATGCTATTGGCAGCCGTGAACACACACTACAGTTAAGTCACCGCCTGTACACTTTGACTGGCCACATAAGGATTCATGACTGTGTTGACGTGCCAGCAGAGCTCAACATAGAATTCTTCCTCAGTGCTGGGTTTAAATCCTGTGGTATACACTAATACACACACACACACACTGAGTACTACACAGACTACATGACAATAAAACACAAAAACTAAGATAAAACAGTAAAAAAAATGTAATACCACATGCCCACAAATACAAAGTGCTGATGTTTCAGAGTTTGGAGCTTTAAACCTAATTAAAAGCTATATCAGTATGTATATGGTCTAATAGCAGGCCTGCAGTTTGGGGAGGTGACCTGTGGCTGTGCTCCATTAAACATGGTGTATTAAGTGGTATTATAAATCAGCAGTCTTGGCTTAAACTGCGTTAGTCTGTGTGTAGATGTAATTCTTTAGTTGCAAGGCAGAGGTTGAAAAGTTGAAGAACAGTACCCTCTCCTGGACCAAAGAGCAAGATGAGATTTTATTCACAAGCAACAGCCAGTTTAGTGATGCACTGTCTGTATCTGGAGCATCAATATACAAATTTAGGAGTTTATCTGCACTAACACTCTGTAATGGCTATCTGGTGCCTGCAATCAACTGGGAAAAGACAATTTAAGAGCAAAAATTCTGCTTTGATTTCCTGCATTATATTAAACTTGAACTGGCACTTTAAAATTATATCCAATGATTATATTTAACTTATATAATAAAACTAAAATCAGCCCTGAAGCACTTTACACCTGCTACCAGGGAGGGGCTGGCCAGCCATCAGAGGGAGTTTTCCCAGCTGGCTGCTGAACAAGTGGGCTGATTCACTACAGTATTAAAATATAGCTGAAATGTGTAGCTGAAAATCGATCAGGATGCATGAAGATCGGCTGTCACTGGTCCACAGTAATGTGTGGCTACTGGCTGGTGCAGCGACATGTCTGAAAATAACTGGCTTGGTGCATCAGCTGGTGAAGCTCCAGCTGCTGCCCCGAGCACCAGCAGCAGTGAACAAGCTGAGCCCATGGTCTGGACCCCTGTCACAGAAAGACTGAGCCCTGTCCTGTTAACATGTTACATGTCAGGGAGCCTGCTGCTACCATGTGCTTTCCTTAATGAATGAAAGACAAATACCTTCTATTAAGTGATGTTTTACTGCCAGTGTTTACTTTGGTTCATCACATGATCGGTGTATTTCTGGAAATTATACAGGATTCGTGTCACTCGTTAGCATTATGCTAGCACACGTAACATTACATTCTCAGTGCTATAAATAGTAATGTACTTATTCTACTACATCACCATGAAAGAGAAGGTGATGTTCATGAATGTCAGTTTTTATGTTAATTGAATATTTGTGATCGACAATAGTTTCAGTTCACTCTCTTGCACACTGCTGCCTATGGAGATGTTATGTAGGTTGTTTGTTATGTTGTTTACAGACCACATCCACTCATCTATGTTGGCACATGTAACCTCTGCTGAAGAAGAAATACTAAACGCTCACCAAATGAAGACCTCCGGTCCCTGACTCTTTGATGGGAGTCTTTGTCTATGTTGACTCACACAAGTGAGTGAATGGTTTGTGTTGGTCACTTTATTCATGTATTAGTTTATTGTTTTATATATTTTTTAAATATTTATTTCTTTTAATCAATCATCTAATTGTACAGTATCTAACTGAGGATACTGAGCAGAAAGAAACATATACCTGGTCTGGAGTGGGCTGAGCAGGGATACATTTCCTATATTGTGTTTTGATTTATAACTAATTCAAATAGTGGAGTATCAACCAACACAGAACCATAACGTTTACTCAGATAGGCTTTGCACTTGCTAAGAAAGTGTGTTCAAATCTAAAGCACTGAACCGCAATGGAAACTGATTTCAGCTTTCACATCATTAAATGAATCAGGCTGGTGCTCTTCGACACTATCAACAAATCCCACGAATAAGACTAAAGCCAGTAAATAGAGTCTGTTTCTTAATAGTTTCCAACTTCCTTATCTCACTTGTGTAATTCAGCACCAGGAACATCTGCTCCCACTGAAGTCGTACATCTTGAAAACTGGTTCACATACATAAGGTTTCATTTGTAAAACAGGGTCGTTTCCTAAAACGGCTGGTACAGTAGTTTTTAACAATCATCGCTCAAACAGGATAGAATGGCCCATTTGTGGGGGGGCTAGTATATCGATACTATGTTGTGACACACTCGGTGGTCTAGAGAGTATTTATGGCACAAGGATCATGTAGAGCTGGTTAAAAAAAAAAAAAAGAAAATTTAAAGTTGAGGTTATGAAGGAACACATCAGCTAGTGCAGTGGTGTGGCTCATTGACATGTTTTGGGGCTATGAGGTATAATAACATGTATCAGGTTATTGGATACACAAATTATTGATAGGTTTATTCTTATTAATATTTAATGCTTTATAATACACCATAATGTAATGATAATGATATCAAGGATACATTTTAAGTGTTTACTTATGTACAGTGTCCTATGACAACATATTTCATATCATTATGTCATTACGTTAATACACCAGCCTCCAGTTATAGGTGCACCAGGGTGGGTTATAGTTATTAGCAAACACATTAATAAATACTTCTATCTACTTAAAACGCTAATATGATGTTCACATACTGCTTATAACTGATCAATATGGTCAGCATAAAGTAAAGGCTTCGCAGATGCATCAACATAATAAGAGCTTGCTGGTTCTCCAGCAATCAATAACTAATAAACTAATAAATTTACAACTTAAAGGGGATCACGCAGGTTGGGTGTGTTTCAGAGTACCCCAACATCCCAGTTTGAGGTTACACAGTTATGATCCAGTTACAACAACTCAGAGAATGAACAAAAGTTTCCAACTTCCCACTAAATTAACAACTGCCCTTGAAAATGAACCCCCAAAAACGAGCCTGAGGCGACAGTGATCCAGGGAAGCTGGAGCGTCTGGGATAGACTCCAGATACGTTCTCTGACCTCCTTTTTAATAGATATTAGGTGAAAAATAGGGTTCTCTAAGTAGCACAAAGACTGTGGAAACTATCTCTTGACAGACTGTGAACACAACTCCCTGTGTGCTTTTACTCAGAAAGACACAGAAGTATTTGGTTGTGTTTACTCAAGCCTCCATGCCCAGTTGTGTTCACACAGCAGAGCATGATCAGCTCTTTTGAAGCTACTACCAGTTCAGTTATTGGAGGTGGGGTTAGATTCAACATCTGGACTCACCTATGTAGCTGAATCATTTGAAGCCCCTGTTGAGTCATTTCAGGTTTGTTAATTGCAAGAATTTAAGTTTAGAACCGGAATCATCAGTGAATTCATCAATCATCAGTGAATTCATCAATCGTCAATCATTTTTCTGGCAAAAATGACAAAAATTGGATGTTTTTATTATTTGAGAATCTCATGCTTTGATTATAGTAGGTTGGAGACCAAATCTACGGGCCAGTTAATTGAACATGACAATGTAAGCTTTATGATACAAATTACTCAGACTATGAATATTTATCACATATAACTACTGACTATTTGCTGTTTAGTTGAATCACTGCGACTGTTTTATCTTGTTTTTTGCAAATAAAAAAGACAGTCGATAAAATATTGACTATAATCGCACTAATAATTCATATAGCACTGAACAGGACAATATTTTTTTCTCAAGTGTTGTTGAACTTTCAGGTAGCCAGAAATAAGACTCCAAATGAATGCGAATGTTGCTGTGTGTCTGCTGGAGCCAATCAAGTGACAAAAAGAATCAACAAAATACCAGATTAAAAGACACAGACCAGAGGGCATTTGGGTAATGGGAGGTGGATACACGTTATAATCAGTTAGTGTTTTAACCTATTATACTGCTTCTAGGCAAGGCATAGCAAAGCAAGTGAACTCCTCCTACAATATGTGATATACAGTAAATTTACTATAATATAGAATATCACTTATATTTTATATTATATGCAAAGAGTATAATGCTATTTGTATTCAATAAATCCAATATGAATTCTAAGAATCTTAAGATGATAATTTTTACATCACATATTCATTGAACGTTTAACTTACTCACACACTAACCAGATATTCCCAAGTGGTCTGAACTTCTGTGCCCAATGCATTTTAGGCATCTTAGATGTCACATATATTAAGTCCTCAGTCAGTACAAAGGCTGCAATGTTTGTTATTTTTATCTCACATCTTACATGATAAATGCTCCCTTTAGGTTCTGGATGCTCTCTTATGAATAGCCGTGCCCCATTTTTAAAAGGTTCCATATTTTATCCTTCCCAGCATTTTATTAGAAGTTTTAACTATAGAATAAATTAGTTTGTGGCTTTAAGTTTAGAGCCAATGAGCGAACTGTGTTCTGAGTGACTCAATAAAAACATTACAGATTTCAGGGAAACACTCAGAGAACCTTATATCTTTATCTTTATATTTGAACCTTTTTTATATATATATATATTTTCATATATCTGTAAATACTATAGAGTTTTCAGACTTTTTTATTATAAACCATTTCAATCCCTACTGTATATGTATGTCCTGTACAGACTAAAGCAGAATGCACAGTAAAGATGACTTTGGCTTTGAAACCAAATCCTATAATGTTGGATGGTGGGTCCCCAGGTCTGCATTGGATTTAGGCTGACAGTTATAATTGCTGTGCTGTGACATCACCAATTTCAAGAAAAACTCATTTGGAGGTTCAGTGTCTGAATACAGAAGAGAGAATCTCAACCTGCTTTATAATCAGAAAACACATGGAAACCTCACTTTATATAATGTAGGACCTTTAAGTAGCAACCCTTGCAGTACAACCGGTACCAGTGTGTCCCTGGTGTGTGTAGTACAGTACCTCCTCCTGGTCCAACATGTAGAGCTGATTTCCGGCGCTCACACGGAGACGGGGGTTCCAATGGTCGTGGGGTGGACGGTCGGGAGAGGGTCGGTCGTAGATGGGGTGGTCGTGCAAGGGGCGATTGTAGGAGGGACGGTCGAAAG
>OMNW01008585.1:3302-53508 GCA_900303245.1 Selene dorsalis
TTTTTATCCTTCATCAGACTGCACACATACATACTTGTCACACACTTTCATCTCTTACCCTTGTCCTCATTTCTTGTACCTCCTGTATCTCTTTACACTTTCCTTTATTTCTGTCACATTTCACCAGAACATGTTTCATCAAGATGATTGAATCACTTTTTACCTCTTCACAGGCCAGCACACTGACAAAAAAAGTTGATTTTTCTTTTCGTGTACCATCTGTATTATGTCACAGGGGGATTGTTTGATCCTGAAATCTTTTTAATCTGATAAGCCGTCTGATAGCTGCAGTTTATTCCTGACTCTGCCGCTGTCATTCACCCCCCCCTCTCTCCTCTCCTTCCTGATCAGGTTCGGCCCTCAGCGGTGAGTCGTCTCCGGTCTCTTCCCCGGCCACCAGCCACAGCTCGCCGGTCACCACTCCAAAGAGGAGCTCTTTAGGGCCCCTCCTGGGTCAGACCCGGGGTCACGGTGTCCCCAGCACCCCTCCGGTGGTCACCATTGCCCCCACCAAGACCAGCAACGGCCTGTGGAGGGCCGACGGACGACAGGTTAGAAATGATATTTATCAAACTGCTGTCCCTGCTGGTGTTTCAGACAGGTTTGAGACAAGACATCTGCTGTTCGATCTGTGTATCAGTGCTTCCTGTTCTCCTGTCTCACTTGTTTGTATTTTTTCATCTCTCTCGGTACGGATGAGTCGTCCGTCTTTTTTTTTTTATTCTGCTGCTCCCTCCATTAAAGAAATGGTCTCAGTGCCTCTCGACATCAAACTGTCAAAACTAGCTATCCCTCTGTATCTCTTTGTTTCCCCCTTCCTCCTTTTCTTTTTCTCTGTCTTGTCTCATACTTTTATTTTCACGCTCACACCCTTCTTCCCCGCTCCCTCTTCCTCTCACTAATCAGTCCATGTCTTTTTCAGCAACACATGAGGGGTTTGTAAAGAAACACTGGAGGCTGCACAGACTGGTCCCTATTGTGTTCAGCTTCCTGCAGTGTTTGTGTGTGTGCCCACATGTGTGTGTGTGTGTGTGTGTGTACTTGACCCTTCACCACAAAAGACTTAGGATGTGAAGAGGAACCTGTGTATGTGTGTGTGTGTGAGTGTGCATCTGTGGATGTGTTTGCTTGTGGGTGTGTGAGTGAATTTAAGCTGGGGCGAGGAACCAGGCCCCTCGCACAATACAGGGGTTAGCCCCCACAGTAGCCACTTCCCCCTGGATCAGAGCTGCCTTTCTCCCCCTTCACAAAGACCACTCTGTGGCTGTGCCTGCCTGGGGCTCCCATTCAGACATTCACAGAAAGAAGGAGGGAGGGAGGCAGGAAAATAGAGAATAGGATGTTAAGAAAGGAGGGGAGGGAGAGTAAGAATGACCAGGAGAGTGAGAGAGAGAGAGAGAGAGAGAGGAGTGAGGGCTCTAAAGGTTTGTCTAAATTCAGTGTTTGTCCTTTCCTGTATGCAGCTTGTCCCAGGCCAGAGAAAGACAGCGCAGGATGGTTTAAGAAGAAACAGACTGTTTGTGTTTGTGCGTCTTTATTGCTGCATCTGTGAAGGCTGTTGGCTGACTGCGGGGTCAGAGGCCAAGGAATGTGGTGGCTGCTCTCCAGACCGTTCGCACGTTGCCTCCCCTTCAGTGTAGATTGCTGAATGATACATAGAAAGAGAGAGAGAGATATGGCTATATCACTGGTTTGAATCTGCTTTCCATGAGTGACACATTCAAAACTATTCAAACATATTCAAAGCACATATATTTCACTGCAAGTCAAGTGTTGTACAGAGCAAAGGTAGCAGATGGGGTGTTGCTGGGAGAGGTCATTTGTTTGTGGCTGTGGTCTGTCAGACCTGTGTCGCAGTCTGTTTACTGTAGCAACAACATTTGACACAGGTGAACATAAATTAACATGCTGTAAGGCCGACTAAGACTGTTTCCTCTTTGTCTTGAAAAAAATAATGCCTACAAAAATTTTCTCCAAAATGTGGTCTTGGTCCCCGTGTCACAGATTAAGAATCTCTCAGTCAGTGTGTTGATACCAAAATATTTCAGCAGCCATTATAATTCATGCATGGTGTCTACAGGACAAACCCTAATAACTTTTGTGATTGTCTGACATTTCGTTTTTGCTGTCAGTAGGTCAAAAATGTCACTGTCCCTGTGATTTGGTTACTGACCAAGCACATGCAAAACAGATATTTACATCAGCTTAGTTGCGTAGTAAATATTAAAATGCAAACACATCACCATGTTAACTTTGTCAGTGGATGGATGTTAGCATGATCATTTGCATGTAGCACAAAGCACCATTAGCCCTGCAGGGCTGCTAGCGTGGCTGTAATGACACATTAAGCAAACTGGACGGATTCTCTTGGTATTAAAGCATAATGCATTCACTGTCCAGAAAAATGGTTGCTCTGTTTTCATGAATGAGAATATCATCTCAGAGTTCTGAGAAATGCTTTCATGGAAAAAAATCTATTTTTCTGAATCAATGAGTTTATTATCGCTAACTTAATTTAGTTATTTGAGAGAAACAGGGCAAACATTCACTCCAGTGAGAGCATTAGACCTCTGTAAAGTGGCCAATTGTGTCACTCTTAACTGTACATTTGTATGCAAGTTTGGGGGAGATATTAATTTGTGATTTGGGTTTTATTTTCCATAAGTTTGTCATAGATGATTTGAGGGTTGGAATTTTACTATAAGGAATCAAGGATCAAATTCATTGTGGCCACCAAATCCTGTGAGTGGGAAAGGAAGTGGTGAGGGAGAGAGCAGTGGGTCTGATATTAGGATCATCTTTCCACTTTGATCTTGGCCTGTTATGACATATCAGACCCACTTTTCCACCGCTGAGCTTCTGGGTGCAGCTTGGGGGGGGGTTTCACCCAGCCTCTCGTTTTCATTAACCCTAACCGTGATTTTTTTTTTCCTGCTCAGTTTCAGTCTATCACACATTCAAACCCCACAGATCTACACAGTAATGTCTGCTCTCATACTGTCTGCCTCCCTGTTAGCTTGAACCTGGTGTTCAGGGACTCAGTCGGGAGAGGGTGAGTGCTGAGAGCACCCAGTCACCACAGGATAAGAGGACTCCACCCATCCCTTCACCTCACCCACTGGCTCACCCCTTTGGTCTCACCCCAAGCTCCATCATGCAGGATCCCAGAATACAGAGCCTCAGGTAAAACACACGAACTGCATGACAGTATAAGCATGACAGTAAAGAAACATTTTATTCAATCATAAACCCTCAAACTCCTTCATACAGAACACGTCTGCAGCCGTATAAATATTTCTAGTCCAGATTTGTAGAATTAGATAGTATAGATCTAATATGACACATAATACTGGGTTATGTTTCCACAGTTTGCCTGGGCAGATGCACCCTGTGATTCCTTCAGGTGCCGTCCCAGAGGAATACCTGAGAGCGCTCCGGCCCTTCGCCACCTCAGACGACCTCCGATTGACCTCTTTACCCCTGAGCCTCGACCCTGCTGCTGCTGCTGCCCATGCTGCAGCGGCTGCTGCTTACTATCATCCTGGCTACCTGCACCACCCCCTGTCCTTACCAAGGTAACAACATCACTATTTTTATCTGACCACTGTGTTTTTTAGAGGAACTTTAAAGGGAACTTGGGTAATATCAGGGAGCAAAGGCTAAGTTGCAGTGCTAACCATAAACATAAATAGTACTTTCACACGCTCACATCGTCCTTTCACCTTCACTGTGATTGTAGCTAAATTCATACCTTAATATCAGATGATCTTCCACTTCCCCTCTGACTGGTTTGCCTCTCTCTGCCCGTCACAGGATGGAGGAGTCTCTGTGTCTCTCTGCGCTGCGGTCACAGTTCTACTCTGTGCCTGCAGGGGGCACCTTCCCTCCTCTCCACCCCTCTGCCCTCCACCTGCACCTGCCTGGAGGCCGCTACCCTGGAGAACTAAACCACACAGCACTGGCTGAGAGGTAACACACACACACATTTTTCTTTCTTTCTTTCTTTCTTTCTTTCTTTCTTTCTTTCTTTCTTTCTTTCTTTCTTTCTTTCTTTCTTTCTTTCTTTCTTTCTTTCTTTCTTTTTTTCCTCCCCCCTTCTGTCCTTACTTCCCTTCTCACTTCATCTGCAGGACTGTGTAATGTCTCTCTGTAGGGTAGGTACCGGTTACTGAGTGTGTGATATTTTTAGCACACACCCCACAGTGCCTCCTATACACTCATCACGCACGCACACACACACACACACACGCACTGCACCCATACACATGCATATGCAAGCCACTGCATACATAAAAACTCACACATGCACATAAGTAAGTCTTTTTTACTCCCTCTCTCCATTTTCTTTGAGTACTTTTCCGTTCCTTCCTCACTTTCACAATACACATTGTTTCCCTGAGGCACAAGGCACAGGGAAATGTTTGTTTTTGAAATGGATGGTATTTATCATCTGCTTCTGTAATGGCTACTGCATATCTTGTAGGTTTGTTTGTGTGCTATTGATTGCTGGTGAATGTGTTCTGTGTGTGTGTGTGTGTGTGTGTGTGTGTGTGTGTGTGTGTGTGTGTGTGTGTGTATGAACGAGTGTGTGTGTGTGTGTACGTGTGTCCTTTTCCTGTGGATACCTATTAAGTGTTCATCTGCTCTTGCTCAGTCATGCTGTGTATGGATTATTTTCCTCATGGTAAGTGGAGAGCGTGTGTGCATATTTGTGTGTGCCTCTGCCAGTGTGTGTATGTTGGAGCAGAAATGTTTGTGTGAGGTTCACCAGTGTGTGGTTAATATCTGCCTCATGTTGGGTGTTGCATCTCTCACCTTCTCCCCCTGTGTGTGTGCGTGTGTGTTGTGTATGTGTGCATCCTTGTCAACCTCCCCCACAGGCTACAGATGGAGAATGAGCTCCGCCAGCGAGAGAGAGAGCAAGAGCGTGAACGAGAGAAAGAAAGGGAGCGCGAGGCAGAGCTGGAACGGGAGCGGGAGAGGGAGAGAGAGAGGGAGAGGGAGAGGGAGGAGGAGAGGGAGAGAGAACGGGAGAGAGAGCTGGACCGACAGAAGGAGAAGCAGAGGGAGAGGCATCAGCAGATGGTCAGAGCGGCGGAGAGCCACTACCTGGCTGAGCTGCAGGCTCGGAGGGCGCCACCGGAGGACAGGGCCAGGCCAGGGGAGAGGCTGACCCCGAACAGACTGGGTACCTACACACGAACATGCACACACACACACACACACACCAGACACGCTCATGTAGGGGTGAACGCACACAAGCACATTCATGAGCAGAAACTCAAAGTTGAAGAAACTGTAAGTTCCTGGTCTCTGTCTTTTTATCTAATATATTACTCTGGGGACAGAAAAGAAAGTATTGCCAAAATGTAAAATACCTTTTTAAAGGGATATTCCAGCATAAGTTTAACCCATGTTCTAACACACCGTGAGACCGAGCAGATCACCTCCCGGAGAGATCAAGTTTGCCGACTGCAAACTTCTCTAGTTGTAGGGACTGTCTGTAGGGACAGACAGCCAGATAAAATAAATACTGCTGTCTTTGTAGCCACGACCCAACTGCCATCAAAAAAGCCACTCATAGCCACAAATAATGCTCAGAACAGCACCATACTTTATCAATAGTACAAATAGGGTCCCAGCACATAATATGAGGCATCAAACACCTGCTAGCTTTGCTTTGGTTTCTGAAAACAGAACTCACCCACTCTCCTCCCGCCACTTGCTAGTTGTGGGAAAGCCCTGATGAGTCGATTACCGAATGCGTCAGTGTTCTTATCTGTCTTCCCTGTCTGTTTCTAACAATAACTTGCGAGTGTTGACAGTGAAATGAACAGAGTTGAATTGCTCCAACTATCACAGTCACCAAAGCGTGCCTGCATTTTTGGAACTAAACGTCACTGGACTCCTTACTTTTCTACTGCATGCAGTAATCGACTTGTTAGGGCTTCTGCATTAGTGTGGAATGATATATGAATAAATCTTGTCATTCATTCAAATGTCTACACAGACATATTAGTATAAACATAACATGTATTTCATGGATTCCTTATTTATGTTTCAGATAAAGCCAAGGATTCAGAGCATCCAGCTTTCCCAGCACCCAAACCTCTGGCCCTGCAGGCTGGCCTTCACTCCTCCAGGGGCTCTATCCCACACCCAGTGCCCAGTCTGGTGCCTTCTCACCTGGGGAAGCATCATGCTGGTGCTGGGGGGCTCCATGGATCTCTGGCAGCCTCCATGATGACTCAGAGGGCAGGCGAAGAGTTGTGGTTAGCACGGCAACGAGGACAAGGGCCGGAGAGGGAGGGTCCGTTGGAGCTGGGCCTCAGGTCACCAGGGAAAGGGCTGGATCCAAGAAGAGACATCCACAGGTGAGAATGACAAATGACTTTTTCCTGTGTGATTTCATACATTGTCAGTGGACTCTGAGGCTAAGTTAAATTGTATTTTCCCTCCTATTTTCCAAAACAGAACCAATTCATCCCATCATAACCCAGGCAGCAAAGATGTACCCCCCTGCCTTGGTGCCCCCCCTCCTCTCATCTCCCCTAAAGGTCCCCATCATACCCCTGCTGCTCCAACCACACTGTGGAACCCGGCGTCCCTTGTTGACACACCTACAGACTCCCGCAGAAAAGTCAACCCTTCCACACCACCAAGTCGACCGCCTCCGGGACTGATGAGAACCGACAGACCCCCATTAAGCTGGGGGGAGAAGCCGGAAGAAGGAGGCAGGAGGAGGGCAGAAGGCCCAGAGAGATACCCTTCACTCAGGGCAGCTAGTTTACAGGAGTCCTGGAGCAGGACTGAACAAGACAGAGCCATTCAGAGTCTCTATCAGCGACATCACATCAACAACCTCCATCAGAGATCCGGTGTCCCTCTGACTAACCCCGACGCTGACCTGGGGGGGCAGTGCCGGGAAGCCTCCCCATCTCCAGTGAGGGAGCGACAGACTCAGGCGCCTGACAGCATGCTGGTGTACGATGAGGTTCTCCAGCAGCACCGCCGGCTGCTCAGCAAGCTTGACCTGGAGGAGAAGAGAAGGAGGGAGGCCAGAGAGGGAGGTGAGGATGATGGAGGAGAATAAAAAGGAAGGGGTTTATTAACAGGAAGGGGAGTGAGAGGAGGAGGTGATGACTACAGGGAATGGCTGCTTTTTTTTTCTTTTGATGAAAGATAATTTCAGTCTTGCTCTGCTCTTACCAGGTTATTACTACGACCTGGATGAGTCATACGATGAGAGTGATGAGGAGGAAGTGAAAGCCCATTTGAGGAGAGTGACAGAACAGCCACCACTGAAACTGGACACATCCTCTGAGGTTAATAAACATAAGCTCATGTATACATTCGTCACAGCTCTGAAGTTTGGACATCTTGTTTGAGTGATATTAGACATATATATTAAACTGTACAAATTCCTTTTCCCAAAGAAAGTGGATTTTCTACGCATGTGTGGTCTGACCACGCTGGCTCATCGCAACGAGCTTCTGGCACAGAAGAGGAGGAAGAGGAGGAGGATGATGAGAGAGCGCAGCCTCTCTCCACCGGCCGTACAGGGCAAGAGAAAAGCCTCTTCACCTTCAACACCTACAATTCCCTTAAGTACCCCGTACTCTGCTGAGCAGATGGACTGCACCCCCAAACTGGAGGAGAAAAAAGACTTCCTCCTGATGTTCAACCTCTCCCATGTCAGCCCACAGCAGAGGAGAGGTAATAACCTGTTCAGTTTCCACACACATCCTACGTGTTACTCTGCTCTCCGCAGTTGTTCTGGTGATTCCCTGTGGAAAAATACAACATTCAGTTTCTCTCAGGTTTGCTTTTTTACCAAGGATGTAGGAGTGGTGAGGAGAACATAAAGTTCTGGAGGTTGGAGCAGGGTTTTCTACCTTCTCCAGCAAGAGGAGATTTTAATCTACAGTCTGACAAAGTATCCGACAAACAGAGAATGCATGAATTTCTTTTTAAAAAAAAGTTATATAACTAATGCATTTTTAATGTAAAAAATATAGAACGTCTTAAACATGGGCAAAATTAAATATTTAGATAGATTTTGTATATATACATAAATAAAAACAAACACTACTCTGGAAGCGTTTTTATGGCTTATTCCTAATTTTAAAATGCTGTGGCTGTTTACTATGTTACTCCCATTCATTACTTTTTATTGATCTAATTAATAGTATCACAATACAAAATACTGCTAACAATGAATATTTTCTCTTGTTCAACTTTGTTTCCCTGTGTAGATGGACACTGCTGCATAATCAGCAGCTCATTTACACTGCTTTTCAAATTTTCATTGTTTTCTGTTGTATGAAGAAATCAACATTACAGAAGAATGTGGTTTTCTGTAAATTTCAGCTTTCAGATGAATAGAGGAAATCAAATCTGTAGAAACCAGTCTGCTCCAAACCTATCAATACTTTTTTGGTACAACCTTGAAATGAGTTTGTGATGTTATTACGGTCAACATTACCCTCAGACCATCCATTCATTGACCTTTTTCCATCAGTCTCTTCTTTAAATCCTCCTATTTTCTAATATGATTGACAGCTGTTCTCATTCTGTCTTCTTCTCTGTAGATAAGGAGAGGACAGAGGAGCTGCTGAGAGCCATTCAGAGGAAGACTGTGACATTAGACACTCTCAGATATAATCCTCTACCTCCTTGCAGCGCTCCTACTGCTGCCGCAACTGGTAAGCCGCACACAGAGATGCAACTACACTCATGAACACACACGCATTTATGTACAACGCTGTGAAAAACTCCTTCTAATGACCTGTGCACATGTGTTTTTAGGAGACTCCTCCTTGACCCCCCTGTCGTGTCAATCAAATGGACGTCTGTACCCAGACTCACCCAGCCCTTCGCCTCCTTACCTACAAAAACCTAAGCACCACCATAACGACACATTCAAACCCTCGCTGGACTCGCAGGTGGCCCGCGTTCCCCCACCCTTGGCCTCTCATTATGAAAAGGTTGAATTCATGGAGGCTCAGCCAAACAGGAAGCTCCAGGGGCTCCAGAACGGCGTTGTTGTGTTCCCTCAGAAAAAAGAGCCCACTCCGGTGCAGAATGGAAGGAATCGGCCCTGGGAGAGATTCACACCTGAGGCCTTTGCTCAGCACTTCCACCAGGCTGTGCTGAAGTCCACACACAACACACTGCAGAACAAAGGTTAGCCTCTCACTCCCATAGGTGCACGGCCATGAGGTTTGATTAGGAACTGTAAAATGACAGTGGTCTGCCACCTAGTGTTGTTTATGTGAACTGCCTTAAAATGCCTGGTTTACTCTGTTGGCCTCTTTTGAGGTGCTGCAAAGACTGACGTTGCCCTTTCGTTTCTCTCTTTTCCTCTAAGGAGCCTCAAATTGCATACCTGAAGCTGGCGTGAAGGCTGAGCACTCGCTAGCTCACAGCATGTCTCAGCTGAAACATTCAAATCTTAACCATACTCCTCATCACGCACACATCAACGGCCATCATTTCCATTCTCCTGTGGCCAGTCAGGACACTGCAGCACCACGGGAAAACCTGTCTGATGAGGACGAGGAAGAATCTGGGCAGGATGAAGAGGAGGTGGATGAGGATGAGGAGGAGGAGGAGGCAGAAGAAGCTCCAAGAAGGTGGCAGGGTATTGAATCTATTTTTGAGGCCTACCAGGAATATGTAGATGGTAAGTCAATATTCAGTCTGTTCTATGTGTATAGCCCTAAAATAAAAACGTATTTGTCTGAGTTGCTTTGAATGATTGCTTATTGTTAATTTTTGCTCTTGAGGGAAATACGCAAGTCTTATTGTAGCATTTTAAAAAGATAGAAAATAACTGGCTTATTAGTTATTAGTTAGTCATTATTCCTAGTTTAACATGAATACATAAGATGAGCATTTCTGGTAAGGAACCCTCATATCTAAATTAATATCAATTTTCAGTTGAAAAATATATTTGCGCTCTCTAGAAGACAAACTATGTCACGCTTTGTATTGGGAACTATGTTGAATTGCATCGCCCCAATAAAATGGAAAAAAAGTCACTGTTTCTAAATGACCTCATTGCTTTTTAAGAAATTGAGTTGCACCTGTGAATGTCATTTTACACCCATTACATTACTGCGTGTGAGGCTCAGGGGAACTGTATTACACTCTCAGGTCATATGTGTGAATGAGATAAATGCGTATCATTTCCCTTCATTTATGTTTTTTGTGTACTGCTCCCTTCACAGAATGGAGTATAGAGAGGCAAGTTCTTCACAGTCAGTGCAAAAGACTAGAGGCACAGAATTATAACCTGACCAGAACAGCTGAGCAGCTCTCTCTTACTATGGGGGTGAGTATCTGCCCATTTTCTTTATTGTTTCTAGTAGATTTGTGTGTTTCCATGTCAGTGTTCCCACTTTCCTAGTGCAGAAAGTTTCAGATCTGTAATGAAGTGCTGTGTCCATCCTTCTTTTCTCAGGAGCTGGTGAGTCAGAGGCAGAAAGTGAGAGAGGAGAGAGAGAGACTGCAGGCCCAGCTCGAGCACTTCAGGAGGTGTTTGACACTACCTAACATTCACTGGGGCAGGGGGCAAGTCAATGGGCACACGCCGAGGTGACCTCCGACAGCGACGGATTCACCTCTGACAGCAGAGCAACAGTGACAAGAACGAGACGGACTGGAGCCAGGCCACTCTCTGCACTTGAAGCACTTGAAGGAGCCAATCCTTGTCTTGTTACCTTTCTTTCTGGCCAATCAGTTATGTTACCGGACTGGTTCCAGAATCAAATTGATTACCTGCCATGTTTGCCACGGCAACAGCAACCTGACGTGATCATATAGGCCGGGCATTCCCACTTTCTCCCTCGTTCTGCCAGTGGACTGTGAAGATCCTGCATAGGGTGAAACGGTGTCTCCGTAACGTTAACAGGTCCCTGCGTTGGCTTTAAGGACTGTCATTTAAGTCATATCATATCAGTTTCTGTCTAAACTGTATTGATCCATACTAATGAGATGTATCACTTGGCACAAACCTGTAGCCCCTCTGGACAACAGTGAGAAGAGACTGTGTGTGCAGAGGTCACTTGGTTAAAACTCAGAGAATAAAAGTTGAGTCAAGGAATCAAAGCACACCTCAGGCCTTAAACTTGACAGGAAGCACTTGAAATGGAATATGAGGAAATACCTGACCATCCTCTGTGTGATATAATGTTGTAGTGTCTACTGAGTACTGTATCTGACAGATGAAGCAGTTTTTGTGCTACAGAGGATAGGAAACATCTAAAAGATAATATCTATATAATGGCAAATGGTATCAGTGAAGTTTTTTGAGGTTTAATATTTTCTCCATTGGTAATGTCACTTGTGATAGACGATTTTTATATGTTTTTGTTTTATCGTTTTAACCATTTCTTGTGGGAAGCCATATATTCTGTTTTAACTGCTGCTGGTCAGAATCCAAATGTTTAGAAAATGAAGGGTGTTGGGAGAGCTATATTGGGAAATTATCATGTGATGTCACAATGTTATAGGGGATTAGGAGCAAAGATGAAATATGAAACTGTCGTCAGGTCGTCATTACCATTTTTTAGACATTTCATCCCAGAGTCTCCGAAGCCTTTCACACGCCTATAAATGTCAACAAAACTTTGAAAAGCATAAACGTTTCATGGATTTAAGGCCTTTTGCAAACTGCTACACACGTTGTTAGATAATTGAATGAGACTACAGTACTTTTAGATGTTCTGTGCAATCATACAAATGTTTCTGCCTATCTGAATTAGAACTCTTATGGCATTATTTAGAAACAGTCTCATTTGAGGAGACAGAGAAGCCAAGATGAAGAAGAAGATTATTCACCTCCATTTCAGGACTATGTCAGAAATATGACCGGTGTCGCTTCACTTGATACTCTTAGAGTACTTGAAATGCTGTAATTGTTTATGGGTGACATTGACATCTGAATGAGGCTGTCCTTCTGTGGTCTTCGGATGGGACAAAACAATGTCACAAATTCATCATCTCTGCCTGTTTGCCTCTGAATATCAGAAATCCCAGGAGCCCTTTCCTACAAGCACAAACAATAATAGCAACTTTCCCAAAACACCTCACTTCCCTTCATCACCTGCTCAGTCTCCTTTTCAAACTTGCTGTGAAATCCTGCATATTTGTTTCAATCAGTTGTTATGTAATATATTATTTGGGCTGTATAATTGCAATGGATTATTTATTAACATATATTGCTGTACATTCTGATGGAAATTTACATTAAAATATTTGTAAAATGTCTTTTATCTGTCGTTGTCGCATATCTTTGGAAGAGGTCAAGACTTCACGCTGAACCCTTCTGAGCTTTAGCAAATGAATGTTGTCACCAGCTTTTGAACACACAGTCACTAAATGGAAATTAGTTAATGATGTCAAACCCTGCATCTACAAAATATTTAGTCTTAGTAGCGGACTTTAATCTTTATAATCCTCCACAGGACATGTGCTCTATTGTAATTTAAATAGTTAATGAAGAGGACAGTTAACTTGCTCTACATGTAATGAACTTCTTCATGAGAAGACCAAGCTCATGTAAGATGGCTGCTCCAGCTGTGCAAGTAGTGAAGTCCAAAGGTCAGTGTCATATTAGGTACTTAGGTACCATGTTTACAGAACAAGTATTTTAAGGAAAGGTTCAAACAAAAACAGCCATAAAAAGGGTTAAAAGACAATTTAAAGATATTAAGTTCAATACACAGGTAAAAATAGTCCCTCCTATATATGATTTATTGTGACAGTTACTATTTTATAGTGCCATGTACAGATAGACGACAGACCCTACTTCTTTGTTTTTAGATTTTAAGTCTCTGAACTCAATCGGAGAGAAGGAAAACCTTTCTACACCGGTCAGTGATTACTTGTGTCCTGTAGATGGCAGTGTAGTCATCTTAAGAGCACTCCCATCACAAGAAAAACTGTTTCAACACAGAGTAAATAACACATCACAGATGACAAACTGCATTTATTGAAGTACTGTGTCCAGGTACATTATTGATCTGCAAATTTCCCCAAGTTTTTTTTTTTTTTTTCCATTTTATGTGACTTCAGACTTCTGGTCCACTTCTACATTCATTCGACAGCCATAGTTACCAGTGAAGGCCTCTGTACATGTTTCCAGTTACCTCAGCTGATTAGACCTCTAGTCAGGTACAAACTGTGCAATAACACTGCTACTGGGTAAACTTCCCAGCTCTGTCAACATATGGGTAAGGTGAGGAAGTTGTCAGTCAATCAAAACACTTAAAAAGCAGCCTAAGTGAAAACACCTGTGTGGGTGGACCATGGGTGTGAGTCCACCCACTCACCTGCCTATAATGTGTTATTGATTAAATTATCAGTGTAAGCTTGTGCTCCATTTCAACCTGCTACATCCTGTCTGTTTTCACTTGAATGTATTACTTCAAGTGAAAACACTTCAAGAAATCAGTCATATATGATGAACACTGACCGAGCCCATTTTGAATTTGTAGTTTTGCTTTAGATACTTAAAGTTAATTTAGGGTTAGGGTTAGTAGCTCCACAGACTTATTTGAACTGTTTCAAGTCAAACAAATAGGACAACAGAGATTATTCAACAAGGAACAACATAACACTGTAGGAAAAGATGTTTTGCTTGATAAAAGCACTGGCTCATCCTCGCCACTGCTCATGGAAATGCCTTGCAGCTATTCACATGGCTTCTGAATGACTATCAGCAGAAAGTCATTATCTGCAGAGACATGAAAGAAGATAAGATGGAAGAATGAAAAAACACAGCCAAAATTATCCTCTTCTAAGTTACAGCGAATGGCTGAGATAATATTAGTCTTTGTTCCAGTGGTCATCGTTAACCCAACAATAAATGTCAATGTAACACTCACCTAATCCAATCATGATTTCATGTTTCTTGGTGCGGACGCGGAGGAAGGTGAGGTCATTTTGAGGGTCAATATCCCTCACTGTGCTCCTGGCCATCACTGCGAGCTGACGAAGAAGTCCTGCATACTGAACTGTTATGGAGTTATCTAAAGTTGATCTGATAGGAATGCCTGGGAAGATAAAGCAGCACCCTTTAGTGTGTGACTCCATTTGAAAGCATTTCATCAGAAGAAATTTATGAGGATATTTATGTCTTACCTTCAGCATTGACAACAATTGTTCCTATCACACCTCTATGGGCTTCAATCCTCTTCAGTGTTTCATCAACTTCAGCCTACATGGAAAAGAAAATTTAACGAATTTAACAATACACCAACTTGTGAACTGATTGTTTAGAAAAGACTGTTCAATACAAAACATCAACTTTAGGACCGTGGATTTCCAGTGACAGCGCCGGTAAAGTGTAACATCATTTACACGGTTACGGATATTTCCGGTTATCTAATGTTGATATAAGATTAAAGACAAGATAAATATAGACATTCATGGAACATACGAACGTAAGTGCTCAGTTCCTACCATTTTGCGACAACTCCAACTGCTTCGTCTCCTCTTCGCGTCTTTCTGTTGCCAAGAGAAACGGAAGTGACGTCTGACGCAAGCCGACGTGCGAAACGTAGCCATCATTGTGTGGAGGTAGGTTGTGCGCTGTCTATCTTCACTGCCAAAATGCCGGAGTTAGCGGTGGAAAATGTGGTCGTTCATCCCCTGGTGTTACTCAGCGTGGTCGATCACTTTAACAGGTCAGTAAATTCAACATGCGAAATCAGCCCGTGCTGGTGCTTAGTAGTTATAATGTCCATAAACGTGACGGCGATGCTAAGCTAAGCTACCGTTAGCCCTGCTGAGTCAGAGCCCCGTTGAAAATGAATGCAGATATGACCAGGCTAGTTAGCTTGCTGAAAACTGTTAAGCTTTTCACCAGTATTAGTAAACAATGTTAAAGTTGATAAATGAGACAGAATTATACATTAGACAATTCTATCTTTCACTAAAGCTGTCTTGTCATTCATTTAATTTGCAATAGATGAAGTGTAAATCTGTGAAGTAGCTTAGCTTACAATTGCAACCTAGCTAACGTTTGTGAGTCATGGTGAGCTAATAAATGAACTAATATTTTCACTTTAACTGGTCAATCCACAGGATAGGAAAAGTTGGCAATCAGAAACGAGTGGTTGGTGTCCTTCTGGGATCATGGCAGAAAAAAGTTCTTGACGTTTCAAATAGTTTTGCAGGTGAGTTTCATGGTCACTGTGTTTGGGAAGTAGAGTCATTAATTTTAGTTAATGAAAAATAATGTAGATGCACGAGACGCTGAGACAGACTTTATGCTATACTGTAGTATATTAGTTTGTTCCCTGTTGTACATTTCCACATCCTCTAATTTGTTTCAATAAAGGGTTTTCTATTAAAAATGTGTAGGGTCAAGGCTGAATAGATATTAAGATTACACCATGATGGTTAGTTGTTTTAGTCTGTAGAAAGCTCTCCCCAGAGCCACAGAAAACATTATAATAGCACTTATTACAGCTTGAGTATGACCTACTGATGACTTCTAACTGAAAACTATACAGCCAAATTAATCTAACAATCAATAAATGTTGTACATCTGCCACACACAATTATTGTCTGTTTTTTGTTTTTTTTAGTCATTGTCAATCTTCTTTTCCAGTGCCATTTGATGAAGATGACAAGGATGACTCAGTTTGGTTCCTGGACCATGACTACTTGGAGAACATGTATGGCATGTTCAAGAAAGTCAATGGTAAAGCACTGGATATATTAATGTAATTCATTTGTGTTTTACATCACTGTGTTAATGCTCATGTGAATAATTGTCTTTCCTGATTTTCAGCCAGAGAAAGGATTGTGGGATGGTACCACACAGGCCCCAAATTACATAAAAATGACATTGCTATCAATGAGCTTATCAAGCAGTACTGTACCAATTCGGTATGTAACAATTTAGCCTTTTCCTTTTGCTTGACGTGCATGTATCTAGACAACACTTTGTTCTACACGTATCCATTCTGATGTTGAATAACTCACTCATGTCTCTTTTATCCCACCAGGTGTTAGTCATTATCGATGTGAAGCCCAAAGATCTTGGTCTGCCCACGGAAGCATACATCTCTGTGGAGGAAATCCATGATGTAAGTGTATCACAGATTGTACTGAAACAGATTCTTCCAAATATGTTCATCCAAACACTATATTTATTATTTCAAAGCAGTAAGTGTCTCTTTAGAGGTCATTATCTAGAAAATAAACTTGGACCTTAAGAGTTGAAGTGTTTTTGTTTATATGGGCGATTCTATGTTTCCAGGATGGCACTCCAACATCTAAAACATTTGAACACGTCACCAGTGAGATTGGTGCTGAGGAAGCAGAGGAAGTGGGAGTGGAGCATCTGCTCAGGTACTGAACAGAATTTCAATTCCGTTACAACCAGATTGTTAATCTCATTATAAAACTCAACGTTACCACAGCAAACAGTTGTAATTACAATCCAGAGCATAATTGATCCATGATTTTCCCCAAATTGCTCAAGCACAAACACAAACACAGCAGTTATGATCACCAATTTAGAACTTCTACGTAAACATGCCAATACTCATGGCTATGTTTGTCTTACCCTCATGTTTACAGAGATATCAAAGACACCACTGTGGGAACTCTCTCTCAACGCATCACAAACCAGGTGCATGGCTTAAAGGGACTCAACTCAAAGCTGCTGGACATCCGCTCCTACCTGGAGAGAGTGGCAGCAGGCAAACTTCCCATCAACCACCAGATCATCTACCAGCTGCAGGATGTCTTCAACCTGCTGCCAGATGTTAATCTGTTGGTAAGTGGTTGGTGTTTGCTGTATATTTTGTGTGTTTTTACAGTATCAATGGACAAAATGGGTGTGTGTTTAATTGTAGTGAGGTCATTTTTACCAGGTAATGTTTACATAACCCTAAAGTTTCATAATTACAGTACAGTAGATATCTCATGTAAATGTAGGTTGGTGGTTTACTGTAACATTGATATTGCAGTATTCAGATATTATTGCAAATATATACTCTGCTGTAGCTTAAAAGTGGAAATATAAAAGAATATACAGTAATATAAATCAATATACAGTGTAACAAAAAACTTTGAAAACTACTTGTTTTGTGTTTGGCTGTTGCAGAAATAAAAAAAAAAACGGCAGTTTAACATTAATTTAAATGGATTTGCTCCGATGTTGTCACTGAAAACTTACTGAAATTTATGTTGATATTTTATTTTCATGTAAGAAGCTTGCTCAGTGGATAAAATATTTAACCAACAAAATAAGCACATACATCACATAAACCAGGATTGTAGATACACATATAAAACTTTAGAGACAAATATCTGCACTTTTTATATCTGAGAAATTAAATCATAATTTTGCCTTTTGAAGTGGTCAGACTGTTGTGGTGTTGTATTGTTTGTCACTGAATTTTTTTGTGTTGTGTCTGTACAGGAGTTTACAAAAGCCTTCTACCTTAAGACCAACGACCAGATGCTGGTGGTGTACCTGGCCTCGCTCATACGCTCTGTGGTGGCCCTGCACAACCTGATCAACAACAAGATTTCCAACCGGGACGCAGAAAAGAAGGAAGGACAGGAAAAAGAGGAAGGCAAGAAAGAGAAGAAAGATGACAAAGAGAAAAAAGATGACAAGGACAAAGACAAGGAAAAGGAGAAAGCAGATGCTGGCAAGAAAGATGAGAAGAAGAAAAAATGAGTGGTCTTCTTTTTGTCGTCTTCTCTCAAATCACGCTGTCTTCATCTGGATGGTGCTCTACTTTCTGCCCACAGTCACAGCTCTGTATGTGGGTCTCAAGCTAAAAGTAGGGCTCTATATGGAGAAACAGTGTCATTTGAGATTCGGCCTCACCATCACCTATGGCACTCAACAGGACTGTTATTATCATACAGCAATGATGGTGATGTTTTCTTCTTTGGTGTTCTGAACTATGAAAACGTTTTTATTCTGTTTTTGTAGTTTGCCCATGCTCCTGGTGTTGTACGACACCTGTTCCTTTATTGTAAGATGGAGATTTTTTTGGTTTCTGTATGTCACTCATGAAATTGAGATCATATTAAACTTTTTTTTTTTTTTGCAGTTTTCCCTTTTCCTGTTCTTTCTCAGTTCAAAAGCAAGTGGTAAATTCTTGTACAGTAGACCAGGAAATAGTTATATGTACTGAGGTCACCTTTAATGCAGAGGAGTTGGGACAGAGCTTAAGATAAAAGCTGTGTGTGTGTGATACAGTGTCAAGTCAGTGTGACAAACTGTGGCCTGATATGGAAATGAGCACAAGTTATGTTGGTGAGAAGCTCCTCTAGAAATACCCTTGTAAGTGTGAAAGCCCTTACACTACTCCCACAAAATAAATTTGAATGAAGTCCATCTGCTGATGAAGAACATGTCATCTGACTGAAAGGTTCTGTATGGATACAAAACAGACTGAGGTGAGATATATATATATATATATTTTTTTTAATGAACGAACGTGTAATCAGATAAATCAAATAAAACTGATATAGCTGCTTTATATTATCACAGCTCAGGCAGATATAAAGGACACATTAAAGAATTCCTCGAGTACAGCCATGGTCTCTGACACCGGGATCAGTGCAGGGGCGGAACTGTTATCTGTTATATTTTTAAAACTGCGTCATCCCAACGTCTTGTTCGCGCTGCAGCTACGGGGTCACAGTTGCCACAACACGAAGCGACAGCAGCAGTCGTAGTAACCAGTGTAGCGCATTTTAAGCTCCGGTTGTGTCGGGCAAATCAGATTATTAAGAAGGTAAACTGGATTCTGACGTAAAGGACTTGACGTAAAGGACTTAACCCCCCTCTTCTCCCTCTTCTCTCTCTCTCTCTCTATCTCTCTCCTCCGGCAGCGGAGCATCGCATGTGCTGCTCGGTGTCGCTCACGGTCAGCGGCTCGTGCACCCCCCCAGTCAACCACTAACCACCCGCTATCTGTCTGCCCCGCTTTCTCTTTCCGTCACTTACTTTCTCACCCCATCTCTCTCTCTCGCTCTCTCTCGCTCTCTCTCTCTCTGTCTTCCTCTTTTATTCTCCTCCGGGACCCGAGCAATGACTATTTGGACATTTCACTGCGACTGAGCTGAACACACGGCCGCCCGGTAAACATGGCTTCGTACCTGCAGGTGAGGCTCTGAAATGCTGCGTTCGCGTGTCGGGGGATTTGTTTGTTTTTTCTGGCAACTTGTCCACTTGTCGGGTGTGGTTGTGTGCTGCGCGTGCTGCAGGCCTCTAGTGATAGACAGCGGTTGGCACGAGCTTGTCTGTTCAGTGTTTGAGCTTCTGCCATGTTAGCGTGTGATGTCGGGTTTTGCCTCCAGCCCTCCTTGGTCATGTGTGTGTGTGTGTGTGTGTGTGTGTGTGTAGGGGATAAACAGGTGGTTGAGAGGCTTCAGTGTTGCCAGGGGGCGGGAGGTGAGCGTGCCTTCCCTTTGATTAAATGCGTCTTTGGCGCACATCGGTGCCAACCGTTTTGCGCAGAGTTGAAGAGATGGCTGTTCTCTTTCGTTCTTTTTCCAGATCGCCGATGACGAGAAGGGCCACGATCTGGACCTTTTCTGTGTCCCCAGACATTATGAAAACGATTTAGACAAGGTGATCATCCCCCATGGACTCATCATGGACAGGTAAACCAGTCAGCAGTAGCCCTTGCCACCAACACTGTCCTTTCATAAGTCATATGACACACTCACTCTGGCTCTTTCAGTTTCACTATCATTGAAATACCCACTCACATTCCTGGACTGTGATGTTATTGCAGTAGGGACCTATACCGTATTTGCTGGACAAATGACTCTAGCCCACATACTTGAGTGTATTTGAATGTGGATTTGGAAGGGAGGGGTTAAACGTCCAGTGCAGTGTAGTGAAATGCATTGTAAGCAAATGTGCTTAAGTGCAATGTCATGTCATGCCACTGGTCTCTGCCTTTCTCACAAGAAACAGCATTTACCATTAAGTTCTGATGCATCTGTCTCCTGTGTGTCCCTCTTCTCTGTTCCAGGACAGAGCGTCTTGCACGTGACATTATCCGGGACATGGGGGGACACCACATCGTGGCTCTGTGTGTGCTAAAAGGAGGCTACAAGTTCTTCGCAGACCTCCTGGACTACATTAAAGCACTGAATCAGAACAGTGATAAATCAGTCCCGCTGACAGTGGATTTCATTAGGGTGAAGAGCTACTGTGTAAGCTGCCTTTTCTCATTTCATTTCTGGAAACCACTTTTGCTGACATGAGGTGTGTGATACAGGCTTGGTGAATAATGAAGTAGAGTAATTATTTTTAATCAGAAATGGGCGAATGCTGAGGTCATGGTGTTGAGAGTATCTGGATGCAGTGTGGAGATATTTTGAAAATTTAATGATTTGAGGTTATGATTTTTAAGCAGAACCGGCAAGACAAAATTGAAACTGCAACCACGCTGGGATAGTCATGATGTCTCCTCTTTCTGTTCCCCTAGAATGACAAATCAACAAACAGTGTCAAAGTCATAGGAGGGGATGAGCTGTCCAATCTCGCAGGCAAGGTCAGTCTTTAGATGTTTAACAGGAGCAAATGCTTCAACTACACATTGTTTTTTTTTTTTGTTTTTTTTTTTGCACTTCATTAACTGTTATGTGATTTTTCTCTGCAGAATGTTTTGATTGTGGAGGTAAGACATTGTGTTTCTATTTTGTATTACCAGGTTGTCATATTTTATTGTCACACGTGTCATATCAGATAGTAGAAATTAAATAAAGCTTCAAAATTGCCAGAAAGTCAGTCTTAGTCGATGATGATTTGAAACATTATCCATGATGATATAAATAGCTCAAATGGATGCACATGTACCTATATATAAACATAAGTATAACAAATGGATATAGCTTGAAAGTATTTTCAGCTATTTTATATTGATTTTAGATTTTAATATTATATGACTATGAACTAGTCTTTTTTCAGTTTGTTCACCTTTTAAATTATATATTTAAATTGGCCATAACTTCTTCATTTGAAATAAAAGCGTTGTGTAATTATCTATTGAGCCATGTTTCCTGTGTGTCAACAGGATATTGTGGAGACTGGACGTACAATGCAAACACTACTTTCACTGCTGAGTGAATGTAATCCCAAAATGGTGAAAGTTGTCAGGTATGAAACTTCATGTACAGTTTACAGTCCGGGAACTGCAATGCAAATGCAGTGACTGATATATTGCCACTATAACTGGCTGGTATGTCTTCAGATAGAGTGCTCTTAGCTAATGGACACACTTCTTTACGACTGTAATGCGACGGATGGAGGGAGGGAGGGAGGAGCAGCTTAACAGTTAATCTTCCATACTACTGTATTAACTGCTCTGTGAGGCCATTTCTCTTTTGTACTTCTGATAGTTGGTTGAAATAGAAAATGTGCTGTAACAATGTGGGTTTCCTCCAAGGCCTGCAAGAAAAGATAGTGGTTTGGGTTAGTGGGCTGGGTCACTTTCATTACTTTGATATCAGCCTTGTAGTCATTTATCTCCCATACATTATGTCTCTTGCCAGACTTTTGTTGTGATAAACAATTTTTAATGTACCTTTTTATTTATAAGTCAGCCACATTCTCTCTCTCTCTCTCTCTCTCTCTCTCTTTCTCTCTCTCTCTCACACACACACAGACTCATTTGGTATCATGAATTGCAGGAGGTTCCTCTTCCTGCATCGTTGCACAACATCTACTGCTGACATTCCTGCTGCCACCTCTATGACAGTAGAGCAACACAGAATATTTTTTTGTGTTGCTCTAAGCATAGAAGCAGTACTTTTGAAGAACTCAAAGTGCCTTTTAAAATGTATTTTTATCTTTTTACTGTTGTCATTTGCAGCCATTGTTGATGTAGAGTTAAAACACTGTGTAATTTTCACTAATCTCCATTTATTCCAGTATTCAGAATAATCTCACACTTAACTAAATTCGTTTTTTTTTCTCCAATGAATTAAGCTCTAAAGCAGAGGATCTCTACTAGCTAGTCACCACTTAGCCTGTGCTCTGGTTGTAGTGTGGCCTCCCTTCATGTGAAATATACAAATCTATACAAAACTGTTGATCTTGAATCTTGAATGAGCACCTGTTTGGTCTAGATGTCACGCAGGTGTCAATATCATCTGCCTGAATTAAAACCTGCCCTGAAAATTATTATTTTTTATTTTGAGGCATTTGTTTTACATCCACTGTATTTTCCTCATTTATCATTCCAGCCTTCTGGTGAAGAGGACTCCAAGGAGTTCAGGTTACAGACCAGACTGTGAGTACCCACATCCTGTACTCACATTAAGTATTACATGTTATCTGTGCAGTGTAGTAATGTATGGAAGAGCTTCTGTGTGTGTCTGATTCTTTGAAAGGCTGCTGACGTTTTATTAAAAAGCTGGGGTTTCCATGTAGGATTACCATTCATTTCAGGACAATCTACTCCAAATGCAGCCAAGCTGGGCACTTATGCACTAATGCATGCCTGATGACCCCCTGCTCACCCTGTCTGTGATTATGTAATGCTTTTAAGATTTGACTTAGATAATCTCTTTAAGATTGTCCCTCAAGGACAGCTGTTACTGTAAGTGTTTTGACTTTCTACTGTATAGCGCTGACGGCTTAAGTACAACCTCACACAGACAGTAAAAGAGCAACATCTATTTGTTTACTTCATAAAGAAGCCCATTCTTCTAAATTTAGATCAACGGAGGGATCCACTTCCACCGCACTTGAAGTGGAGATTGGGTTTTGTTTACATGACTCACATTGGTGGTATCTCTGTATTTATTTCAGACATTGGCTTTGAGGTACCTGATGCCTTTCTGGTAGGCTATGCTCTGGACTACAATGAGTACTTCAGAGACCTCAGTGTAAGTTTGCAGCAGTTGATCACTTGCATGCCTCCACTGCCCAGCCCAAGGGTCAGGAAATAAGGAAACAATCCCCCTTCCAGTGCAGCATTACACAATGGTCTAGTAGTAGTTTCGTCACATTGAATTTCACCTTTGGCCATTAGAACAATTAGACCTTAGACAATCAAATTCCACTCAGTCTTTCATCAAGTTCAAGTGATTTTTTTTGTGCCAGATGCAATGAAATTTCCCTCAGTTTGTTCCTGATATATTTGAAAGTATTGCTGTGATATTGAGTTCACAGGAATGGGACAGGGTGGATAACCTGAAAACATAATATCTCTTCCCCCTGGGTATTACTGCAGAGGCACGATGAAGACAGACATCATATGAAACGATAACTGTGTGCCAGTTCTATACCTCAAACCAACTATATACAGTGTGTACTCTATACTGATGCTCATAGTGTGCAGGTTGTGCAGTTGACCTACAAATATCAATGTGTTTAAATGTTTTGTCCAAACAGGAAAAAATATGGCCCCGAATACTCAACATCAAACTGGTGCCACTGCACAATACACAATTTTGGTCTCTTGAATGTGACATCTCAAGTCTGCCTTGTTGAGTGGCTTTAAGATTTGGCTAAAACATTCACTTACTCATTGATGAATGGCCAACGATTTGGTGGTCATAGGTCAAGGACTTAGGAATTCATATAATAATTATACCAAAACACAAATGTCTACTAGGATAAAATTCTGAAGTGATGGGATTTTGTATCCAGTATATTTTCACACTTTTGTGAAAATTGTCTACTCTGGTGGAAAAATACTAAAGTCTTTTTGACTTGTTTAATTGTCATTAAATGTTTTCTTTGAGAAGGTCTAATACAAAAAGTAAAAAAGGTATCACTTTTCCAAAAACAAAACTAAAGACATGACCTCTAGTGGGCCTGTAGACTCACTGTCCTCTTTTACTTTCATTTCAGCACATCTGCATACTGAATGACCAAGCCAAGGAGAAGTACAAAGTGTGAGCAGATGAAGTGCTGCAGAGGCAATGCCTGAATCGATGAAGACTAGGACCACTGTGATGACCCTCCTTAGCTTTGCTGTGTTTTGAATCTTATTTATTTTTCTACATAAGAGTCCACATGATGTGTGGGTTGTAAATAATTTAAAGAAGAACATTTCTTTTGCCCTGTATTGAATAAATGGGATGAGTTTATGTATATTAAGAATATTTTGGATGTTAAATTTTAATTTATTTATTCACTTATGTGTATAGACTCTGCCTGTATATTGCAGTTTTATGGTGATAGAAAATGAATGTTATTAATTTGCTCTAGCACATGAAATCACAGGTCTCAGGCGTCTGTTTTACGTTCAACTAGCTGTCAGATGTTAACAATCTACAGTTTGTATACATTTTTGTTAGAACTTATAATGATGATATATCCTCTCATTATGCCATAAAATGACTGACTTGGAATGTATTGTATGTTTTATTTCATATCTGATGTTTTCACGAAGGACCTGTTTACAGCAATACAAATCCCTTTGCAACCTTGAATCATGTGTTATTTCGTTGTACTTTATCAGTTTCCCCAGCAGAGGGAGTATTGTTACATGCTACACGCTTACAAATAACCTCACTACTAGATAGTTATATTCAAGTAAAAAGATTAATTTCATTACATACGATTAGTTTGTGTATTTTTACAGACGTAACCACAGGGTCCAGATAAATCCAAGAGTGACGCCTGCAGCATAAACATGACGATGTGTGTTTTTTTGTTACTGTTGTTGCCAACGTTAGCCTGGTCGAAAATTGAGAATAATAATTTCAAGACGAATGAGGAGGGTTATCCTTAGAATACCTCCCGACACATTTCATATTAACCGCGACAATGTGAGTAGTAGGATTGTTGCCTCGGTTTTCATGTAACCCAGCGCTGTCATTAACACGTTAGGTGTTAGCTTCGTGCTAACGTCGGTTTATTGATGTCGCCCTGTGACGTCAGGTGCATAGTGCAGTTTCAACCGGAAACAGTCCTGTGGTGTGTTTACTTGTAAAGGGAAATAAACCGGAAAACCCACATTTTCAAGCCGTGCAAACGTATTGGACATGCCGTAGACAGGCTTTAAGACTAGTTTTTGTACCAAATGTATGGTATTTCTAGCTGTCGCCTGGCGTCCTGTTTCTACTACAGCTACCATGGATGTAAAGGAAAAGACTATAGCCGTTTTAAAACAGTTTGACATCGGAAACAAGTTCTCTGACCTGCCGGTCCTACCCAAAGCCTCGGTGTTGATCCCTCTGTTTCTGAAGAATGGAGAGCTTTACACTTTGATGACCCTGCGTTCAAAGGAGGTAACCTGCTGGGTGAAGGATTAATGTGATATCTACAACTGAACTCAGCCTTTGACTGTCTTTTTTGTTGGTTTGTTTAGCTGAGGACCAGTGCTGGTGAAGTGTGTTTCCCTGGTGGGAAGAGAGACCACAGTGACAGAGATGATGTGGACACAGCTCTTAGGGAGGCAGAAGAGGAGATAGGTCTACCTCCTGAAGATGTTGAGGTGGTGTGCAGACTGTTCCCTATCATTAACAAGGTAGGACTCTTCCCTGTCAGAGCATCACCTGCGTTGCTGCGTTTATTTCTCTCATGTCTTCCCTCAAATCTTTCAACAGAGTGGTCTGTTGGTGACCCCGGTGGTTGGATTCATAGAGGAGTCATTTTGTCCCCGTTCGAACCCAGCCGAGGTCAGTGCTGTGTTCACGGTCCCTCTGGACTTCTTCACCAGTGAGAAGGACCACAGTGCTGTCCGTGGTGCTGCTGGGACCATCGGGCCATTGCACTTATTCCATTTTGTGGACCCCGATTCTGGAAGCCAGTATCACATATGGGGTCTGACTGCCATATTGGCCATACTGGTGGCCGTACTTGCTCTCAGGAAACAGCCTGAGTTTGATGTTGGTTTTGACTCTGAGGATCCGTTATCCTTCTTCCAACAGGTTCTACATCAAAGAATTAGTAAACTGTGACCATGTTAATATAAAAAATATTGTAAGCAAGATTTATATAACATCAAGTGTATTAATTTGTAATGAACTGCGTCTTTTAATGTGAAAAAAACATGTTCAACATGGGTTGAAAATATTAATATAAAATTACACACTATTTTATAGTTTGTTTGAAGAGTTTTGTGTATTTAACTACAGTTTGTACATTTAAAACCTAGGAGGAAGAAATTATGGAAATCAAGACGTATAGATTTTTATTAATTCATTTAATGTAGCAGCAGGATTACAGATATAAACAGAAGAGTATACAAATGTCCAGACCAAGGCAAAGTACATGTTAATAATAATTCAGATGTATGATAACACACTGGGGTTGACCTTTATCCCTACGTCAGGGTCTTAAGGCTAGATACTAAAGCTCAAGCTACACAAAACGGATACAACAGAACTGTTGGAGAATGTGAAATAGAAAGCGAACTAGGAAAAGTGAGCAAACTGATTACACACAAGATACAGCTCACACTATTGGCAATTAATAGTTATCATGGTTGCTCCATTTGATCAAGCATTTCACAGCAACAATAGTAATGTTGACAAGCACATCAACACAAGAAAGCTCTCCATAAAACAATCTCCACTGTCTCGTCCCTTTTACCTCACATGTACAAATCTCATGAGGCGTGAAAAAAGAAAAACACAAAAACATTTTCAACAGAAAATAATAAACAAGTTGATAATTCACTGGTGAAGCTGCACAATATTATGTTGAGACTACTCACTCTGATATCTTGCAATGGACTTCCAAATGGAAAATGTTAACACTAAAATATATTGGTATGGGCTATGGGTGCGCTTGTGTTGTAGAAATAAAACTGAAATCACAGAAAAGTGTGTCCTGATGTTAGACAGTCCTCAAGAATTAAAAGGACAAGGGGCCAAATAGCAGACACAAAGGGGACACCAGTGAACACAGCAGAGTAACGGTTAAGTTATCAAGGCACACAAAGTTCTGTTGAAAGCATCACAATTGAAATTCAAGATACCCCTGCAGTATATTTCACATTTAAATATACATGGATATTCATTTACATGACTGAAGGACAAAACCGATAGTGTAAAGATTTGTGTGCTATCTTTGCCACCATTAAACCAGTATCAGACATTTTTTGTTGTTGTTTTTCTTTTTTTCAGGTGAAAGTGGCTATTTGAAGAGTCAGACTGAGTATCCTGGATTGCTCAAAATGAAACTGGACGTGAAAAAAAAACAACAACATGAAATTACATCACAATCCCAAGACAAAACAATCTGACAAAATGTACAGTGACACAAAATGACAGTTGGTGCCACCCCACCCATCCCCCTCTGCCTCAATGTGTTCTCATAATCTGTAATTGGTCCGATGTTCGATGTAGAGCAAGCTCTATGTCCACACCATGAGGTAAAATTTACATTCATGAAACTGAAGTCACAGGTTGGCTTTCTGTGTTGGTATGGCTTTAAGAGGCATTACTGTTCCACGCTTCCTCCGCAACATCATGTGCTCTTAAACTCCCCTATCCCAAGAGGAATGGAATGCTTGGAAACATCACTACTGTGTCCTGACCTGATCTACACATAATGGATGAGTCAAAGTGCCATTTGAGATGCATGACATTTCCAAAAAAAAAAAAAAAAAAAAGCTAGAAAAAACAAACACACACACAAGAAACCTAGCCCATGTTTTACATTATACAAATTGGGTAAATGTTTAAAACAGTAGAATGAAGTTCTAACAGATCCGCCTGATGTCCACTTAACTACATTTCTAATTTCAGTCATACACTTCACAATAAACCTCCGCTTCATTTCAGGAAAACATACCAGCAATGATAATCTGTGCTATGCGCATAAACCAAAAAACTTTAGTTTTACAAAAATACTCTACATTTTGATACATGGATACAAAATTCTAAAAAAGATAAGTTACTTTAAAATGGATCACTAACAGCTGCAGGACAAAATAGTATGACTATGAAAATGTAAACAGATGCATATGTGAACAATGCTAGTCTAACATTTGAATTATTCTCAAAAATTGGCTTTTGATAATAATGCCGAATTGGCTACTGTTGTAGATATGGAAAGTACAGCAGTACTATTTTGCATCAAAAAATAGAGTAATGTAATGAGAAATGTAAAAACTGGAAATGTTAATGAGATTACATGATCCTTGAAACAAAGTACCTTTACACGTCTTTTATAAATGTACTTAATACACAAAAACATGCTGAACTGCCATTCATGTAAGAGCTGCATAATTTAAATGAGTGAGTAAAAACGAGTAAACATAATTAGGGCATTCGAAAAAAAGGACAAGTATGAGACACGATGACAAGGATTCACAACAGGAGCTTTGGTATGCCTGGGTGCACTCCAGTCTGACCCCACAACAACAGCCAGCTCTCTCGACTCAACTCTGCTTCGAAGCTAACAATTTATGTCAGTGCTATTGATTAAAGTATAAACTGTTATGTACTACATCACATCAGAAGTGCCCATCACTTCTGCACATAGCACCATAGATAGAATCAAAATGGCGGCCTCTATGTAACAGAGATTTCATTTACCAGTGAGCCCCTGTTCACAACACAAGGGACGAGTACTGGGTGCCAACTTCACATGGTGCCAGCCTGAGCATGGTACCAACACACTGAGACAAAAACTTAAATATCTAACACAACACAAGATAAAACAGTCTCAAGTGAAAGATTGAACAGTAAATAGTACAAATAGCATAACAATGAAAATCCTTCATTTCAATACACAGTCTGGATGAATCAGTATTTTAGGTGTTTTGTCAGTGTGTAACACACAAAGGCCCTCTTACCACTTCAACACTGAAAAATGACAATGCTTTTGTGGGAATGGCTAGTTTTTTTTTGTTGACAGACTTGACTGGACCACTGAGACTGAATACAAAGAGGGATTCAACAGTGAGCAGACATTCTATACAAAGTTGTCCTAGACCTCAAAAATATTCTGACATGAGAAAATGTAAAAATGCTCGGTTAAGATGTATTTACCTTTACAAAGACAACTGCTTTCTGGTTTTTTTTTCTCTTTTTTTTGTTGTTTTTCTTGTTTTTTAACTGGACGTTTCTGAGTACAAATTCAGCTGGGTCAGTAGAGAGCTGTGGACGGATATAAGGATTAGCTGGTTACACAAAAGAGGTTATAAAGTGCTTGAGATAAAATGTTTATAAAACCACACAACACTCCATTTTCACTAGTGGAAAGTTTCTTTCTATCCACATTATCAAAACAAAACAAAATAAAAAGATACACACACTACGATGCTTCTTTAAATTTCACCAGGAAAGCTTCCGCAAACCCAGTGATGAGGCCTAAACATATGAAAACACTGGGAGGTGCTGAAATGAAAGACTAAGTCACATTATTCACCACGTTGAATCTCATTTGTGAGTGTTTAATATTCTCGCTGCTTTCTGCACATTAGGGGGAATGCCCTGCAATACCAGAATGTATTGCAGGGGGAGGGAGAGCCCATTTGGTGAGCGAGGTTGTTCCACTTTTTTTTTTTTTGGAGCAGAGTTGATATCAACATTTAACTGTCCTCCCTGTAATAAGAGTACGCCCAGGTGCAAACTCCAGCCATGGCAGCAAATAAGATGGAGGCAAAACATTCTACAAATGTACGTAAATTAACAGTCTTTACTCTTAGAGTATAATTTAGTCAAACTGTTGACATGTGCAAACACAAGGGTTTGATTAATTGCGAAAGATCTTCTGTTGTCCGTGACAAAGAAGTTTAAATTGAGTGGCTGTGACATTATTTCACCCCTGTTTCTTTAAGCCAGGTATTTTCCCCACGTTTTCACTGTTGCTCTTTGTGACCAACAGAGAAAAACACTCCTTTCTGACCATGTCTCTATGAGTGAAGTGACTTTACACACTCACAAAATGAGATTCAGCCCATACCCGACACTTATGTGCAATCTGATATTCACTCCATGGCTGGCTGTTTTATATTCTCTGCCTGCTCTTACAGCCTCATCTCCATCACATTACTATTCCCCCGTTTCCTTGTCACTGACATTCTTTATCCCTTTCCAGTTTTTCCACCAAACCTGACAGTTTTTTTTTTATCATAATCATCTCTTAGACTCACATTATTAAAACACTCTGACAACAAAACACTGCATTTCTCAGACTGATGGATAAAGCTGTTATTACAGGCCTCTCTGATCCTGCAAGAGGGGTAATAACAAAGGCGGATTCATCTATTCAAGGACAATGGATGTATGAAGGCTGTAATTAATGATAGATATTTCATAAAAACAATGAGTTACATGAGCTCATAATTTGGGGTTTTAGATAAAAGGGGCATTTAATTATTATTTTTTTCTAAGTTTAGTGGCATAGGCACAAAAAAACCTGCACCGCCACTCTGTTGCTGTTTGGGTGTATGACTCTCAGCTACATATCACTCACTCTCCTTAGCGCCCACATTGTCCAAATATTTATCCCTACTTCTGTAGGCTTTCCAGTATGTCCTCAATTTTATCCATGTTGGACGATGTAGATATTGATGCCTGCAACTGATTCTGTAAGCTGCTCTGTATCTGTGTCTGCATTGGAGTTGGCAGACTTGTTTCTATAGTTGCCTGTAAACTGGACTGCAGAGCTGTTTGTGTGTTTGTCTGCATTGCATTCTGTAGGGTGGTCTGGATGGCATTCTCTAAGCTGGACATCTGCGCCTGGAGGGTGTTCTGTAAGCTGCTGTGCATGGTGGCCGGCATTGGAGAGGCAGCCTGGGCCATGGGCTGGTCCAACAGAGGCTGCATGTGACTGGTGTTCTGGGGCTGACTCTGGGCTGGCAGAGTGGGTCCAGAGGAATTTAGCAGCTGGGGAGACTCTGAAAGGCACATAAAATTGTAATAATCACTATAATCAAACAGCAGGTAAACAGCATAATTGTGGCATCAGGGACTGGTACAGTTGTTATTGAGGAAAACAGGGTAGAGAAGCCCAAAATCATCTTACCATTCTGGATGCCAAACACAAACAGGTTGGCCTGTCCCTGTGGAGCCACATTCCCACCCACGGTTGTCTGGAAAAGTTGCTCTGGGGGCTGCTGGCCAGGGTTGGCAACAACACCCACACCGCCTTGAACCACAAAGATGGTTGTGCCAGGGGCTGAAGCCTGATTGTTCAGCTCCTGTGAGCCAATAGTACTCTGCAGGCCAGACAGAGATGTCTGTGGCAGGAACAGCTCCACAGGTTGACTGCTCGGGACACTGCTGGAGCTTGGGCCTACTTGCATTGGCTGCTGCTCCTGGAACAGGCTCTGTTGTTGGTTCTCAGTGGATGTTGAGTTGCTGCCTGAGGAGCTCTGGTCTTGAAAGGACATGGGCTCTGCTGGGTCTGGTTGAGGGATTCCAACGCTAATGCTCCCTATAGGTGAAGGCCCTTGGGGCTGGCTGCTAAAGAGAATAGTTGGGGGAATAGCCTGGGGGTTAAGGTCTGTTGTGCAAAGGAGCAGACCTGTCTGCTGGGGTTGGGAGAGCTGGCTCTGGGAGGCGGGGTTAGCTTGTGAGTGGTTTGGGATACTTTGGAACAAGGAGCCCTGCTGGCCCATTGGAAGTTGTGGTGGCTGTTGTTGGTTCTGCTGTGCAGACTGCTGCTGCTCCATTGGGGTGCTCTGTTGCTGCATTTGGGAGAGCTGAGCTTGGGATTGGTTCTGAAACATTGCAACAGGCTGGGGTTGACTGGTAGACGTCTCCATGGAGGAGATGAATGCCAGCTGTTGTTGCTGTTGTTGCTGGGGCTGAGGGTTTGGGGACAGATAAAGGGTTGACCCGGGGGACTGCTGCTCTGAGTTGAGGCTGCCACCAGTCAGAACAGTCAGTGTATTCTGGAGCAGGGCAGCCTGGACCTGCTGTTGAGAGCCCTGGGTCTCAGCAAGGGGCCTGGGTGACTGGAAAAGCTGTTGTGGGGGAGATGTATGTGACGGAGGCTGTGTTGGGAAGCTGGTCTGAATGGTGAGCAGCTCTCCAGCCTGTTGAAGGAGGGACACTGGCTGCTGCACTTGTGTGGTGGAGTGGATCTGAGGCTGCAGCAGCTCAGCCTGAAGGTGCTGCTGCAAATTCTCTAAGACCTGCTGCTCTTGTAGCTGTTGTTGCTGTTGCTGCTGCTGCAGTTGCTGTTGGTCTTGTGGTTGTAGTATTAGTTGCTGTGGAATCTGCATGTTGCCAAGGACCTGCTGTTGTTGTTGTTGCTGAAGATGTTGCTGCTGTTGTTGATGCTGAAGGTTACCTAGTATTTGCTGTTGTTGTATTTGTTGTTGATGCTGTTGAAACTGTTGTTGTATTTGTTGTTGCTGCTGCTGCTGCTGTATTTGCTGTTGCTGTTGCATTTGTAGCTGTTGCTGTGTAGACAGTGAAGTATCTGTAGTTCCCAATCTCAGGCTGTTCATGTTCTCCTGGACGTGCTGCTGAAGAGAGTCTGCAGAAGGCGTGGGGCTGTAAAGCACAGAGTTTAGTTGCTGCTGGGCTACAGCTGCCTCCAACACCTGCTGGAGTGTGGTGTTACCTCCAGCCTGTAGCTCCCTTACTGCTCTCTCTAACTGTGCCACTCCTTCTTGGGGAAACAAGGGAACCTGTGGCTGTTGTGATTGCGGTGGAGCAGGAGTTGCTATCTGGGGCATGGCCACAACTACAACACCCCCACTATTGTTAGAATTCTCAGGAGGCAGGCTATCCTGAGGGTCTCTGAGGAATTGCTGAGGGACTTCCGGTGTCACAGGGGGGATTGTGGTGTCTCCCGACACTGGGAAGGAGGTTGTAGGGGCAATGTCTTGCTTCTGTATAGTGCTGAGAGACTCGAGGCTCGGAAATACAGGGGGCGCCTGGGGAAGCTCAACATCCTCAGGTTGCAGGGGCATTGGGCTCTGAAAAGACTCTCCTCCTGGATGAGGACTGGAGCTGAGCTCCAGAGTCTGCTGCACTGAGACAAGAGGGTCAGGGGATGCCTGGAAGAGGAGAAGAAACAATAATGTTACCAACTGAAATTCTGAGATATGTATGCAGTTCCTCTTTCTTTAGAATGACATGCATATTACCTTAAAAACATCTGTGGGTGGTGGATTGCTGGACACTTCCATTGGTGTGTCCTCTTGCCGTTTGGAAGGCTGACCAGAGCAGTCGGTTCGCTCTGAGGACATAGATTTCATCTGGCCATCAAATATACACGTCTTGACCAAAGAGGGTCCCTCTGTTTTTATTGTCCGGACATTGGAGTTATCAGCTAAGGGTAAGGGTGGAAACACAATACATTCAAATTTACAATTTATTACCCTATGACTGGATCGTGATGCAAGTTTTAATGATGAGCCAGGGGTTGAATTCTGATTTAAAGAAATCTGCTGTAACTGGAAAAGTTAAGATGTTACAGACTATATAGGGACAAAACAATTAGCATTTTCCTAACGAGACAATATGGTTATAACATCTTAAAAAATAGTAGTACCATGTTAGCCATAATCATAAAGCCCGTCTCCACTTCTACAAAGTAACCCACAAGAGCCCTGTAATTCTGAAGTGATTATCCCCATGTGCTCTGAAAATGATCAGCTACAACAACCTGGAGCTGGTGACTGTACCTGTATCTGGAGTGTAGGTGAAGGGCTGGGCGTCATGTGATCTACCAGCGTTGGTCATCACAAAGATTCCCACAGAAACGGGAGAAGTAATTGACTGGTTGTGGAACGGTGGAACTGTCACTATCAAATGGTTCTGCAAAACAGTGGACATCCAAAAGGTCAATGAAAGTTGGCAGGTCTGACACAACATCCTATATTATTTAAGCAGAAACACAAGACTATACAGAAACTTCTATTGCATTTACCTGATGGAAAAGGTCCATGTCAATCTTTGCCTCGGCTTGCCAAGAATTATCATCTACAAATATGAGAAAAAATATGTTTTTATTCTTCCATCCACCAGGAGTTTTAAATGCAGAAACCTGTATCCTCATAAAAACTAAAGACAACACCAACAACATCAGGACAGCTACAGTACCTGCAATGTTCTCCTGAAAGATAACTTTGGTTCCTTTGAGGAAGTTCTTTCCAATGATAAATACTTCCTCTCCTCCTCTCACGGAGCAGCTCTGTAGACTTTTCTTTAGGATCTCTGGCACTCCTGCTGGCTGGGCTGGAGAACGACAAAAGAGTGGAACAATTAAAATTCACATGACATCTGGGTTAGTGTTTGCCAGAGGACATGGAGAACGCCCTGAAACAAAAGGAAGCAGGGTTGTGCTGCCTGACCCAACCGCAACTGAGCTCGATGGCCACCACATTAAATGTGATGTGTGATAAAAGCAAAACAACACACCTCACTGGAAACCCATAGCTTCATGAAGCCTGGTGATAGCTGCTTTCTTTGTAGCTCTGGTCCTTTTTTTCAGTTTATGTTGGGACTGAACTACTTACTGCAGAGGATGGGTGATGAAGGGACCTGTAGAGTGAGGACAGATCCATCAGGTTGGGGGATGTTGACTCTAAAAGCCAGTCTGGCTCGGGTGCTCTTCTTCTTGGATCCTGCTACACCGATCCGGGCCTCCACATCTGCGTTACGTAGCTTTAAAATTCCTACACAGTCCACTCTGTAGAAGCAGGCACATGATTTACAATAAAGACCAAGCACACTGTGTACTTCTTTAACTTCTTTAACATTAACTTAGCATTAATATTAACTAATCCCACATCAACCACCAAGAAACAACATCTTACGCAAGTGTCATGTCACTGCTAGGCTCCAGAGGGATTTCAATAACAGTGGTGCCCTCTATGTCCACCTCCTTGCAGGCAGTAGTGTTCCGTCCTGTCACTCTGCATGCCTGGTAGAAACCATGAGGCTTCACTCTGCCTGCATCATTAGCTACAAAGACCTGCAGCACCACTGGTTCAGTCACACCTTCCAACTGGGAACAAAAAAAAACTGTGTAAATAACCCGACCTTCACTGATAATAGAAAAGATAACACTTTTAAATATAAAAAATGCTTTTTAACACAAACCAAGACCTGTCATGGACTAAGTGCAAAATGCGTAAAGTGTGATGGTTCCCTTGTTAAAGAATCGTTGTTAAGCAACAAGAATACACAAATAAAGTGCATATTGAAGAGTGTAATGCTATATGTGGATGCTCACTGTGGTTATCATAAAAAGCCTGTGTGCGCCCACAAAAAAATACAAGGGCAATACAGTGCAGGTCGGAAACGTTCAATTATATCACAAAAGAAACACATTTGTTCAAAGCTAGACTTGTTATCACACAACACGTGAGCTGATGAATTTTATGGAAGTTCTGTTGGGTGCTTCATGCTTTATACACCATGGCAACTGAGAGCAACCCCAGTGGAGTAGTGGAGGGTTTGGTACCTAATTAATGAATGAGCACAGTGGCTGTTCCTTCATTTCCCTGCCAGTTAAGTTCAGAAAATGAGGTCTTTTGTTGAATACAGAATGTGGCAGTTTAGCCATTGTAAAATTAAGCTTTTGAAGTCAATGGCTGTGGGCAGTGAATGCTTCTGATGTGTCTGTACTGGCATTCTCATGTGGTGCACAGTGCTCCATGCTCCGTATCCTGTGTGTCTCTGGCCTTATTCAGTCATTTCCAACTTAGGTGTTAGTATTTTTCCTGTGTCAAGGAAGAGCTGCTGGCCTTCTGTGTCAAACCTTGACAGTGGGGAATCCCTGCTGTGTGCGGTCTTTGACAGATCCGCGGCTGCCCTCAGTCAGATAGCGAGCTCTGTGCTGGGTCTCTGGCTGCACCAGGATCTTCAGCTCCTTCCCGTCGCTCTTCTGAGGGAACTGAGCGGACAGTGACCCACCCTTTGTTGCCGTCCCCGACTCAAGAGAGCTGCAGAGCAACAAAAAAAGGAAACAAATCACATGATGGATTCCATTAATATGACTTCCATAAATTCAATTACCCAAGATATTACATTAAATGAGCTTTCACTGTTTTCACTGTTTTCCTACAGAGGGACAGAGGTAGTCTTAAGTTGCTAACTATGCTACCACAATGTGCATGGGACAAGGGTCAGCGCACCTGGACATGGCACTGCTCTTGTCTGTGCCAAGCTGGGATAGGACAAAGTGAGGGGCTTTGGCGCTGTCAGCATCGAACACATCCATGCTGTCCTCAGGAGGAGCAGGCTTGGGGCCTGGCCGCTGGCGGGGGGTGCGTTTTCTAGATTTGCGTGGCACCTCTGTGTTGTCATTGTAGGAGATGGAACTGATCAAGCTGAAATTGGAGACGGAGTCGTCGGCCCACATGCTGCTGCTATGCTCTGAGTCTGGACCAGCTGGACCAGATATTGTAGGCTCCTCTTGGCAAGACATCTGGCTGTCGTCAAATAGGTCCTCAGGTGGCGGGGATATGCTCAACACAGGCCTCCGTTTTGATGGGGTGTTCTGAGGCTGCTGGACTCCTAGCCCTGACAACACTCCTGACCCTATGTCTCCTGCTGCAGTGTTTGCTCCACTGTTGCTTCTGCTGGGGGCAGATATAGCACCCTCCATACCTTGCATCTCTGAAGCTCCAGCTCCATCCCCTCCAGTGGAGTGGAGATGCGGGGGAACCTTGAGATGGTCTGAGGATGAGGTAGAGGGGCCAGTGGATGGGACTCCAATGGCCAGGGAGGAAGAGGCAGAGGGGCTGGAGGTGGAAGAGGTGGCATCTGCAGTAGCATATACAGATAAACAAGTTAGTACAGATGTTCAGTACATTGCAGGCTAGCAGTCCCATTCAAGCAGCTGAATTTGTGCATAATTTGTATTGATTTCCCCTCTTCCCAACTCTAATTTCAACAGTCTGTTGTGGGTTATATGCTCTCACTGTGCATGCGAGAGCTGTCAAGCATTGATCAAATATTCTGAAGTTAAAGTTGAGAAGGGTACTATGGGTCCCACAATGTTTTGATTCCTACAAAACCTTTCTCAATATAAATCAATGTGACAAAACTGGCATGCTTTGTTTACAAAAACAAAAGCAAGCTACAAATTGTTACATACACATTGCCAGAAAAAAAACATAACAAAATCTGGTCAAAATTTCTTGTACAGCCAAATTTGCAAGCTGGTAATGTGGCGCCAAATTAAATTTGCCAGGGTTGCCAGGGTTACAGTACAGTTTGTGCAATGTGCATTCAGTAGTAAACAGTAGTTTGCGCATGCCAATTGGAAGATTTGGTTGGGACTGAGCGTAGCCATGGAGACAGAATAAACAAGCCTCTGACCTATGGAGCAGTGAACTGCAGACCATTTTATATGCAGACACTCCCTGCCTCAGAGGGAACTTCCTGCAATAAAAACGAGACAGCCAATGAGCAACAAGAGAGCTGATCATTCAAGACTCAACTTCTGTCAATCAGTAAATTGGATGAGTTAATATACTGAACGAAGGAGTAACTTTTGAAGTTGATCATTTATAGACATTTTGAAGCACGTGTATTTGGTTAATGATGATCTTAAGGACATTACAGTAGTCATGCTTTTGATCAGCACTGCTTAGGGCCAGCTGGGTCAGACAGGATAGTGAAAAGGTAGCGTTAACAAAAGCGCTCTCTCCAACATGATTGTGGACCAGTTAGTTTGCTCTTTAGATGAGGACTAGAATCCTTCCCAGTTACTGCTGATGTTGACTGCCCTGAACCATGATCCAAGATCAGACCATATTCCTTTGCTTTACTAAATGAAATTGGAAAGAAAGTCCATTGTCTGCCAGGGGCAACTTCACTGTTTCATAAAGAGACAGAACCTTCATAATACGGAAAAGGTCAGCTGCTTTCAGACGTGGGAGTAGCTGCATTTAGCTGCAAAGCTCAAAATGTTTGAAACCATGGGAAATTTTTACATGACCCTCTGTTGCATGAGGGTGTATAAGATTAAGTGTGAATGTGCGTAGGCTGTTTGTGCTTTAGGCACTTGTTGAGGGATTTGGGAATAAAACCTAACCATACTATCGCCTTCAATCTATGGTGCTAATAAACAGACTCTGAAAACACAATACAATGATATAACAAAAGGGATGCCTGAGATGACTGCTAAAGCCAAAGGAAAGAACAAGGTTACACTACATTTGTTTTTGTTTTTTGCATTTGTTTCTGTGTGTTTGGACCATTCAAAGACATTTTTCAATTGCCTAAAAAGCCAAGTGACGAAAAAAAAAAAAATCATTGAGCACAAGCATCACAGGGTAAAGTGCTTCTAAAAAATGAGTGAAATGAGAAAAAACAAGCTATGTTAGCATGCTGTTAATGCAAACTCAACATTTCTTGTAGCTGTTATTCAGAGTAAAGCTTACCAGGAAAAAAAAACATACTGTGTGCGACATTTAGTCCAAAGTCGCCTCTGAGAGTTTTAGTTTATAGTCTGCCACTACCATTGGATAGTTTCATATCAACAGTTTTAAAACTATAATCACCAATTTTCAAATAAACATTGTTTTTTGAATTATTAAGTAAAATGGGCCGGTGAAGAGCTACAGACACGTATTACAGTTGCACTGTGAGTGAGTATTTAAGCCTCAATACACAGTCAATGTGAACGATGCCTCTTCCCATGGTGCTGCTATGTTAATCACACAAACATCTAAAATACCCCTCAGGGTCTCCTAACACTGACAATTTCAAACTATCGGATAGATCTTTGGCACCAGTAAAAACAGTGGCAACAGATAGTCACTGATTGGTTGGTTCTGTAATACTGGTTACTAATGACAATCACAAAATATATTAAAATACAGCTGTAGTCTAACTGTGAAAACTGGCTCTTCCCCGGGCCTCAACTGGCACTACTACTGCTTAATGGAGCCAAGGGAAACCCCTAATACACCCAAGTGAACCCCTAATGACTACCAGCAGTATTAAAATAGCTTTGCTGAAATAAAAATAATATACTATCCAATAAAGTCTCATAGAGTCACTAAGATTAATTGTCTCAGAAAGTGGTGAAAGGGTGATGTTGCCCCCAGACAATTGATACAAGGCCATATTAGTTTCTTCACCCCTACTGACTTGGGGAATAGTTTGGCAAGGGGACACTGATCCCAGATCATGGTTTTTAATGGCTGAGCAGGTAGCTCACCTGAAGCCAAGGCTGCAGAGGGAGGGGGTCCTGCCTCTCCCCCACTCTTCTGGCTCATGGTGGGTGGGTCGGTCTGGGTGGACGACGGCTGGAGCTGGAGCTCTTTGGGGAGGAGGTCATATACTGACTCTGCCATAAAGGATGAGCAGGAGAAGATATGTTAGGTTCTGAAAAACACAAGTCAGATTGTTTATTTACTAGACCAAGTAACTAGCACATGTAGCAGAAATGTTCTGACAGCTGTGAATTAAGCAATTTTGCCTTACCAAAATCAAAACGTTCTCACAAGTTACACACCAAAATGATTTATAATGCACAAAACCTCCGATATCAAACAGAGTTCTTAAGATGCAGCACCACTGTTGACTAATTACTAAACAATGGCTCCAAAATTTTCAGACTGCACTTAACTCATTTAACTCAACAAAGACCTAACTTCTTTTACAGCCAATGCATTTTCTCCATAAAATATTATTGTAATAATAATTAACTACACTTGCGTGAGTGTAACAGTAATAACAAAACTACTGCTGTGCCTCACTCAGATTGGTTGTGATTTCCTTGTTCCCTTTTCAAAAAGTAAGTGGAAGCAAACCTTGGTCTCATGATCACAATTTCTCCTACATCTACAAAAAAATCTGCTGTCAACACTAACACAACACAGGGTATCTTATGATGATCTAAATTAGCCTCTGGGGTTTACTGTAATAAAACCTGCAGAGGCCTTACTCGGTATTTGATGGTGATTCCAAGTAGACTATAAGCAACCACTGCAGTTGCACTGGCATAAACCACATTTCATGGCAGTTGAACACATCATTAGGTAGTCTGGTTGCTAAGAAACAGGGACCTGTCACCACCCTGACATGGATATTTCAGCTGTGCATCGGTGGCACCCAGCATGTGTAGTAGTCATCTGATACACAGCTATGACTTAGCACCAGCAGAACGGTGAAGCTGACAAGACACATGATCTTGCACTTTTGTGTCGTCAGCGATGCTGAGGGAGTGACAAGACAAAGTCCCCACAGTTCACACATGCAACTACACAGTAAGACAACTCACAAAAACAGACAGGCAAACGTTAAAATCCCTGTAATGTAGGGCCGCTTCATGCTCCATTGCTTATCCAAAGCTAATCTATTTTAAATGAATAGTTCTCTCACAATTACAGTGAAACGTGTCCATCCGGAGGGATGACCCTCCATCTGAGACTGCTGTGCTTTGTTCATGGTATGAAGAGAGAGGGTCTTTGTGTATGGGTGTAGTACGGATTGACTGGCACCCCGACATGACCTCAGTCTTGACTAATATACCCCTGTCATGCAGGGAATGTGTTCAACCTGCCTGGGTCCCATTCATACATGGTAAACGTTCACATATGAACAACTGTAGTTGCCTTTCACAGCCACTTGTGACAGCAGGCTGTTGCATACTAAATCGTGCCGAAAGAGATTTTTTTTTATTATGTAGTAAAAATAATAAAAATGATTATTGATTGATCTGGACAACCTTAAAGCCAGGTAAGGAGGGTCATAAAGCCAGGTAGGATGACAGACTTTGCTGAGTGAACAACTCCATGGGTTGTGCATCGAGAGATATGCACTAATTTATGATGCCACCCGTAAGCAGAACAGTGTAGCCAAGTAGTTATTCATCAGAAATAAACTTCATACACACACTTGGTGGTGTAGGAGGTTCAAAATAACAACAACAAGCCTTAAGAAAACATTATCACTAAAAAAACATCACTGATGATAATGACAATGGGCATCTTATAGTGTAAAAAAAAATAAAAACAATACCACAGTGAGTTCATCTCCACAGTATAATCATATATATTATTTAATCTAATCATCTTAAAAACATAAGGGTCATTATTAGTGCAAGGCAAGCACAAGCCAGTGTTCTTCAGTGCTCAATCATCTGACTCAATTTGAGTATGTAAATGCAGAGCCTGGATTTCAGTGTTTTGAATTCATTCGTGCACCAGACTGTCCATGGACTGAGCAGTATGTAAAACAGTGTTTAGAAGGTACGTTCAGTAACCACTTTATTAGGGACACCATACAAATACTCAGTGGGTCCTCACTTTGCTGCCAAAACAGCGTCAGTTGTACAAGGCATGAATTCCACGGGGATGAGATGTTGGTTTGTATTGACATGACAGCATTGCATCATTTGTGTAGATTAGTAAATTGCTCTTTCATGCTCTGAATTTCCCATTTTTCCACACCCCAAAGAAGCTCTGCTGAAGTCAGATCTGGTGACTGGGGAGACTAAGTACACCGGTCATGACACCAGGTTAAGACTTTTTCTTCGTGTCACTGCGCATTATCATGCCGAGCGTAGCCATTACAAGATGGTAAATTGTGAACATGAAAAGATCCACATAGTTAGCAACACTTCTCAGGCAGTGGCACTCAGACCCTGATGGATTGGTATTAGGAGGCTCAAAGTGTGCCAACAACACATTCAGCTCAGCATTCACACCTTCACCACCAGTGTGGACTTGTGGCACAAGGCAGGTTGAAAGAGTGGATTCATATTTGGACACCCTACCATCTGCGCTCCTCAGCAGAGATAGAGATTCATCAGACCATGCAAAGTTTTTCTGATTTCCAACTTTGGTGAACTCACTGCAGCCTTCTTGGCAGGTGACAGGATAAAGGTCCTGGCCCGTATCTGAATAACTGAATCATTTGCATGAATAAACCCTTTTTATATTCAGTCTATTGAATAAACAGATGTTAAGGTTTTCCTAATTGCTTATTGAGTTTACAAACTGTGGTGTGGTGAAGAGTAAAACAAGTATTTTCAAAAAAGCAGAGATATATGTGATGCATTTTTCATGGCTGATTCCAAATGCACATTTAAATAAAATCAAACATACCACTCATTTAGCCTTTTCAACATTTGTTTCTAATGAGCTGTATTTGTAAGGTGATAATAAACATCAGTTACTATTAAAGAACTACGGTGAAAGGCTCTGCCTCTCTCACACTGCAAACAAGGGTAAACAAAAATCATGTGACTGCTTTCTGGTTCCAGCTCATGATGCAAACTATTGTGTAGTGAATGGGGCTATGAACAGTGACTGGCCAGATAAGCCTCAGATATCCATCAATCTGAAAACTGGGCTTTTCTGATTGCCAGGCAATCGATCTGTGCATCTCTATAAGGCTTGGTTACACTCGTTGTTTTGATACGAGTACAACACTGGGTTTTGTGGTATCAATATCAAAACAACACTTAATATACTGTATGTGTATGAACTGATTTTACAACATAAAAAAGCATGCCCCTGTTCGTGTCCCTATTACTGTCAAACAGCTGTACCTACACTTGACAGGAGGCCAAGAAAACAAAACCTTTATTTAAGTGTTTGTTGTCCACATGTGGTATCTGATGGTGCAGACACAAAGCTCTATTCACCAACACCATCACTGAAGTGCCTTCATTACTTGGTGGACATATAAAGGTGCTTCCTTAATGCTACTATACACCCTTACAAACACAACCATCAAACACATCATATAACTCTTTGGTTCTACTGGAGAAATTGCCTTACAGTGAAGCACATAATCGTTTTAATCAAACTGCTACACTAACTGTGTTTTTGACAAAGGGGAGCTTCAGAATGAGTTACTTCACAGGAGGAAACTTTAGGCTAATCTTGACTGAGATAATCCTCAGTCGAAAGGGAAAAAAAGTTCAAATTTCCTCTGTGCCCCACTGGACACTGATAATGTTGAGGAATGAATTTTGGTATTGGTCTTAATTTGCTTTTATAGAAGTCAGATGACATCTGTGCAAGTTTATTTGCCTGTCAGAGTATGCCCGCAAAAAGTAAGCTGCACCACACTAGCCTGCCAGGGGGTGGGCTGACTTTAACCTACACTTTGAACAATTAAATTACCTCATCTCATAGTTATGCGCTGCTCACATTACACATGCTGTAAAGGTTTTGCCAAATGGCAAGGCCACCAGTCCATTTTTATTCTTTTCAGCTGGCTTCGAACGGAGACGGGGGATGACAGATGAATAGACAATTCATAAGGGCTATGTTTTTGTTGCAAATGAAAAAATATGCAGACCAAGAATGTATTTCAGTGCCCAACAATGGCTGCTTTAATTACACTCTTGAACACATAACGATATGCTCAAGCCAGGGTACTGACAAAAGAGCCACTCACTACACTCAAACCACAAAGAATGCCATTTTGACTATTTGCACCAGCTCTGTTTACCTTGAAATGTAATGGCAAGGAAAATCTGGATATTGTACTTGAGGTGCCTTCATAATTGGTTGGATAAATAAATGAGAGCGGTAAGTAAATGGTTATTATTACAAGTATAAATCTGTTTTATTCTTTCCAAAATGTTTTCAGTCGTCAACCTGGCCTGAACTTAACCACTGTTAGAGTTTACAGAGATGCAGTGAATTACCAAACACAAAGAGACACGAGCGTGTGCATTAAAGTTATGAGACAGCAAGCTTTTAAATGATTATTTCCAGGGAGAACTTTCATTTCTTCTCATATGTCTCAGGTGACTGACAGTAAATGGAGCCTAATGGATGCCTCTACTGATATGAACACACTCTGTTCAGGAAGAATTAAATATAAATAGAACATAACAAAGCTAAATTATGATTTCACATCTAATTAATGATCATGCTGATTTAAAGTCGTTCATAATGTACAAAAATAAATGTCAGACAGCAAATGGCTTGTTCTGGAGCTATGAGAATGAACTGCTAAAGGTATCTATCTAGCCATACAGATTTGGTTTTGTTTATTCAATTTTCCTAGTTTCAAAGTTCCTAACCTTTTGTATACTCATTTATAGTGGATTATACTACATCCACATTTCACAGTAGCATCTTTCCAGAAACAATGTCCACTTTCTCTGGACAATCCAGTCTGCACTGTGAGCAATGTTGTCACTACCCTCTACCAAATGATCCCCAAGAAAAGTACTCACTTTGTAAAACATCCATCTAATTACCACATTTTGTCATTTTATGGTAGACCAGAGCTGTAATGAATGTCCTGTGTGTTTCAGTCTCACACTTTGGAATCTAATCGCACAATGATGCTGCAGCTCGAGCTTCTCACACTGATAAGTTGATGAGGATTTTTTTTCTCTCTCACTAAGACTAAACTGTCTTTCTGGATTTCTCAATCCATCTAAATGAAAACACTTGAAACAGGAGCCTGATAAGACACACAAGCTGTGCAGGGATAAAATATTTCGGCAATATTATCACATTAGAGATTTCCACTTGAAGTTAGAGGGATTAAGTACTGATGAAGTCAGACAGATAACCCTTCAGCAAGTGGGAAAGAAGTAGCAGACAATTCCTCTCTTAGCGAATATTTTAAAAAGTTTATAGATGCCTGATTTGGCATATTTCTGTCGATTTAATAAATAATTTCCTAATGAATGTCAATAATTACACTTCTGTGAATATGGACATACAACTAAGAAAAGTATGACAATGATGACTGTAGATGCATTAAGAATGATATATGTAATTAAAATGTAATCAAAGCTAAATGTTATCATGTGGCTGGCAGCTATAAAGTCTAATAAATGTTTAAAAAGACTGTAAAGGTGGAGTGTCCTGGCTAATATATTTATACACAATGATATATTATTTGACTTTAGAGCCCTTTGTCGTTCAGAATGAATCAAAATTAACAGAAAATCACTGCCTTTCGGTTCACTCTCAGAGCTGCGAGACAAAGTAAGTCCATGCTGGTGCTTCCTTGAGCCAAACTGGGCAAATAAGGTCTCTTGCCTCTGCTAAAAGACGTGACTGGCACAGGTTATTTTCCACTTTAAAAACATCAGGGACCAATAGTTCACTTGAGGTTCTACATTTGCCTCATTTTAAGCCAAAAGAAGACAAAAGTCGTCAAACCAAATGGTGCAAAGTACTCAAGCAGGCCAAAAGGCAACGTGGCCAGCTGTCCTCTCTCTCACTTACAGTGAGAGATATACATGTGGTCTCCAGCTAGATCTTTGATGAGCTAGTCGGCTACCTTGACCTCAACACAACACACACCCAATTACTGAGATATAAATAAACATCATGTGATACAGTGCAACCATATGGCAGGCTCAACTGAGCGTTTCAGGGTCACAGAGCAATGCTTTCTGCTGGCTCATGAGCACCCTATACATAACAGCCAGACAGATGTGAGACCAGCAGGTCAGACAGCAGGCAGGTAAAGGATGCATTAGGCATTATTGCCAAAGTAGTTGATAACTATTAGCAATCAAAACATGGACTCAGGCTTAGTCCAGCAGGTAAAACCGGCAGAGGAGGAAGCTCTGTTTCTAACAGCATCCTACCAGAATGCAAAATGCATAAATCCACGAGTCTCGGGTTACATTCCCACTCTAATAGCAGTGCACAACAACATACAGCATACAAGGCTTTCTCATGAATAAGCAATGACACGATAGCTGACGGTGTTGAGTGGGAGCTTAGGTCGGTTTCTTTACACATTAAGTTGATCCACTTGTTAACAGAGAGCAAATTAACTTACAGACCGAGCGCTGCTGAAAGCCAGTGCAAACCCATTAACCCAGCTGACCACAGGAAGAGTCAACTGTCTAGTTCCTACATGATACAGCAACACCCACCTAATAATAACAGAACAGTTGCCTGACACGTGTCCAAAGCCTATTACAGATAGGATACATTTTGGCATTAGCCGCCAGGGCAGCACCCTCTGTCCTGACAGGGAGAATGAGCTCTGGGCTTTGAAATGCCAACAACTGCATTCTTTCTGTGAAACCAGAGAATGTGAGGAGGATAACTCTGGCTCAGTTCCACCCATAACACAAAACAACAGGGGTACTGTCACTCTTGGAAACTAAACAAGGAGAATAACCAAAACTACACACGCGTTCAACTTTTCGACCTTCTCTCGTGATACACAACCACACACAGAAACACACACGCACACAGAAACATACAGACACACACACACACCTCTGCAGGGTCCTACCAAGACATAAAAGTACGTTAAACGGCTGAACAATGTGGCTGGAGAGAGAGCGACCTCACGTAGATGTGGCTAGCTAGTACTCGACCATCCCACCATAACTAATAACACATCTAATGTTGATGTAATCCCACGTATCACCGTTATAACCAGAGGGTCAACCTATCGTACCACGCTCTCCCTCGCATGTGACATCGGACAGCTAACCAGGCAGGTAGTCGCCAATGCAAATGCAGCTAACTAACTAAGCTAGCTTGGCTGGCTAACTGCAGAAAAGAAGCTAACTACAGCTAGCTAGCAGCTTAACATGAGCTATCAAGACATTCATATTACTTCCGTTCAAACGAGGACATGACGGGTTAGTTTCATAATGGTAGCCTTGCTTTAGTAAATTCTTACCTTTAGAGTATAGAGATTTGGGGGAATTGAGGTCGAGATCCGAGCTAAGGAGGGATATAAAATCAGAGGGCATCGCAGCGCTTCATCGAGGGGAGGGGAAGCGGACACTCTTTAGAAGAAACGAAGTCGGCTGCCTTGGCCAATAAATATTGCGTTTTACAAGCGGAATGTTTAATTTACAGAGTACAGCATCGAAACAGTCTTAAGGCGACAAAAATAAAACTTTAGATATCTAGAAATACCGTTAACTAGCACGTCTCACGTTAGTGTGTATGTTTTTGCTGAGAGGACACACATTTCGTGCTACGTTGAGATGAACACACACACAAACACACACTTGCCTACAGTTGGTCGGCCCACCTCCTGGCCCCTCCCCTTTCTGCTGCCTATGCGCATGCGCCGTAGCATGCATCTCGCTTCCATTAATACATCCATGGCTTCTACAATCACAGAAGAAAGTAATCTGGTTAGACCTGTGGTACATACTGCTTGGTTTTTGATTGTTATGTAGCCCATCTTCTATTCATGGCATTTACGCCTTGAGTGAATGGGCAGATGTGAGAGCAAGCTGAATCAGTTTCAGCTGTCATGGAAAGACATACAGCCTCGGGTTCCCTCAGGATGGATTACAGAAACAGGCCAACTGTTTAAAAGACTAGGGGGCCCAAGAGGTCAGTGGGTCTCTATATAGCCAAAGCCTCTATATGAAGTGACAGCGACAGCTATTAGATGCAAAATGACCAAAATGATACATAACCAAAAATAAAAATATTATTACCAAAAACTGTCCAAAATATAGCATGAATAAATAAAGAATGATTTCACAAGCGCGCAAAAAACACCAAAAGACACAAAAAAACTACAAACAACACAGAAGGTGTAGCTATTTCAGTTTCCCCTGTTCCGCTTGACAGCAAACAGTGCATTATTATCTTGAGCTCTGTATCATTTGCACTGTTTGCAACATCTTTCAGTCTTGTGACTATGCCATCATAATGACACCATCTAGATAACGGAAGACTGTGTTCATATGCTTTTCACTGAAAGGCAAACTGAAGGAACTTTTAGAGTTTCTATGCAATAAGCAAAATTAAACTCAGTTGAACAAGTTTCAAAGTCAGCATACAGATCTGCACGCAAGTGTCTCATATTTCATGTTTCCTTGGAACTGAGAAGAGACCACCCTCGATGTTCTTGAATCCAACCTGTTCACTTAAAGACACAGTTCATTCACCATACAAGCAAAGTGGCAGAAGTGGAGCTCAAAACAATTCAGAACAAAATCACCAAGTGCCAACAGTTAATCTGAATACCAGGCTATAAAACAGAGATTGGATAAAGTGTCTTTGTGTGCCTTTCGCTGCTGCAACTTCCTGCTTCATGACCACATGAAAATCCAAACAATCAGACAGTGTGTAACCATTAAATGACTGTAAATTTGGGTATATTGATTGTAACAAAAACATCAGCGGTGACTCACTCACTCAATCGAAATGAAACAAATTTAGTGCTGTTCAATTTTAGTACAAAAAATAAAAACATTATTTATCCACAAATATAGAAAATAAATATGTTTGTATTAAGATACAATTTACTGAATTAATATGCATATTTTATGACAGATAATTTATCTTATCCTAGTGGAATTAATGTAGCTAATAATGTTAATAATAGCCCTGCTCTATTCAACTGGCCCAGCGAGCCAGCAGAGTGTGACAGTGAGCATATACCAGGTCCCTGAAACTGAAGCAGCTTTAAACTCAGTGATTATTTACAGTACTTCATTCACGCCTTTGATCATGAGCAATCAAGAAACAGAGATTGTTTGGGGGGTTTTATTGGGTCTAACCATTATCCTGTTTAAGTAAATTGATACAAGTAATAGTTTAATGGGTGGAAAAGTCTATGAACTACAGGCCTGTTCAATGTAACAAGATGTTACCTGGATAAACAGACTGACAAGGCAACACGAGGGAAGAAATATAGCTTGCCCACCCAAATGACACAAAATATTGTATGAGCATTCTTATGAACACAGAAAACAACACATGAAGAATACCTCACAACATTTCATAATACAGTGAAACATCCAGCCTGTCTCTGTGAGCAATGCCATTCACCAGAAACTGTAGAACATGTTATCATCAGCTGTCTTATACACAGCAGGAAGGGTGGGTATGATGGAGGAGAGACAAGAGGAGAGCTTGAGAATGTACTTAAGTGGGCCTCAAGTAAGCAGGGGAGAAGATGCATAATTACCTTCTTGCCTGACATGGGGCTGATGAAAAAGATCTAGACTAGACAATTATCTCACTGTTGCTGGCATGGAGGTATCATAAACTGTGTGATATTAATTGTGTAGGTGTGGAATGGATGACTGCAAATCTGAGTCGGCAACAAATTAATGGGTTAGAGAGGGACGACTTGAATATTATTACCATGTGTGGCTTTGGCCACAACGTGAATCAAATAGTATTTTTGAGGAAGGCATATTAAAATATTGTGTAAATATAACTATTAAAGTCTCTGAACATAGAGAAGATACAGTGAATAAAAGCAGAAGCTTCTCATCTTCCCCTTCTTCTTTTGGTGCTTGTTCCCCAGTAATTGGGCAGTTATCATTTAGAGACATATAGGACACTTACATGCCATAACATAGCCTATGGGTTTAGAGGAGGGCCAACTGAAACACAATTTCTAAACAGCACGGTAACATATTGTTGTTATTAGTATTTATAATTATTTACTTATCTATTCATTATTATTTTTTAAATGTTGCTGTTTCGATTGTTTGTCTCGCATGACACATGTTCAACAATAGCAAATATTTATAGTTAAAAAGATGAGGTGCTGAAGTGGGGGCATATGTGTTTCTTCCCAGCCTCAGTCATGAGTCAAAGTCATGACGATGCACACTCCAGTACAGTGGGCGGCGGTATGCACCTTTTTTTAATGCGCATGCAAAGAAGAAGAAGTAGAAGACGAAGAAGAAGTCACCGTGTTGTTACGGAAGTGCCGGGGAAAGCTGTGACAGCTGCATTCATTCTTCAGAGCAGACGTTACTCTCTGGTTTGTTTTTGTGTTGCCAACGTTTACGCGAAAAACTTGATCGATGGCAGCTCTGAAATACGCAGGTATGGACGATACAGACAGCGAGGATGAGTTACCGCCTGGGTGGGAAGAGAGGTCTACGAAAGATGGATGGGTCTACTATGCAAAGTAAGTGTAATCCCTCTGTTGACGTTCACTGCATGCATGCTAACCAGCCTGTCTGTGTGTGGGGTTTCAACATGTGGCTGACAGCTTGCTAGCTACACCGGTCTAAATAAACTCAGCTGACAGCATGTAAAGACAGAGCTGAAGTTACGGGAGGTTTGTGAGTATTGGTGCTTGTTACTTAATGGTAAGGCTGTGTCATCGAGAGTAGCAGTGGTAGTGTGCAGTAGCTGACTGTATGACAGAGGTATTCTTTGAAAATATAACCCTAAAATCATTGGTAGGACAGTTTGCTTGCTTGACATGAGAAGGGAGCACATCCCAGAACCTCCCCTGTAAAATGTGCATTTTGGTTATTAGAAGCAACAGCAGTGTTCATGAGTGTCTTCCAGTGATAGATGTGTTTGTTTTGTTACCCAAACTTCATCTTGGTTTGCATGTCACAGGCTGGTGTGATGTCTACGCTATAGTTATCATGTGTGGCTATTTATTTCCTCTTATACATTTGTGTCAC
>OMNW01008585.1:64643-75943 GCA_900303245.1 Selene dorsalis
GGGGGGGGGGGAGTGAGACAAACGCCTTTGAGCGGGAGTAGATCCACAGTGTTTAAACTCACCCAAGTCTCTAATTGAAGTATGCCCCTGGGGCTGTCAGCGCTGCTCCACAGTGTGAAATCCAGTGTACAGATCTGTTAATGTAGCTGCTTTGTCTGAATGAGTGAGGAAACGCTCTGATCCAAGCACCAAATTCTGTAGCCAAATTGATTTTCAAGCTTCATACCTGCCACAGAATTATTCGAGGTGTAGTTGAATGTTTGTTAATTAAGAAATGGAGGCTGCTTGGAACTGTTTCAAAAGATTAAATGATAGGTGACCTCTGCAGTGTAAATGGTAATCTTCCCTATTTGTGGTACAGTGGCACACAGCATGTGCAGATTGTCAGCAAATTTAATAGAGACTGAGTTAATAGAGTTCTGTATAGTTCAAATAGAGCATGAGTAGTGAATTAGCATTCCCTAAGCTCGCTCCATATTTCCTTCTCAAGGAATCCCCCTGTTATAGGCTAATGAATAAAAGTCACAATATCAGAATAAATCTTTGCCGCAAATTCTCCCCTCTGGCGACATTATTAATAGATTCAGGAGAAGAATAGAGAGGAGGATTAATCTTTAAGATGATGGATGGGCTCTGCTCGCCTTCCCATGCTCCAACGTTAAGGTCATTTTGATAAGAGAGTATATTTTGGGGTCCTCTGTACAAAAGGTCATCATATCTACTTCCAGGTCCCTCTCAGAGTTCCGCTCTGGCTGCCAGGAGTGGAACTGCTGTCCCGATTGCACGAAACCTCTGACCTCTAACTACCTGCTTACTATTACTCTGAACTCTCTCTTTCTCTAACTCTCTCCCTGCATCTCAGGCTGTGTGGGCTGGCGCTGCTGTTCGGGTGGTGAGAGTGATGGCTCATCCACAGTGCAGGGTGGTGCGGTTCAGCGTAGCACCTTGTACTGACAGTGGGTGTAATAGGGGGGTCACAGATGGATAATGGGCAGGTCAGAACAGCCACTGGCTGTTAGGAAGAGCAAGGTCAGAGGGTTTATTCTTCCCAGGCAATCATACTGTGCTCTGCCAGGAACAGCTACAGTATAAACAGAACAATACATTTAACACCAGATTCCTGAAAGAGATCTCCTGTGTACCTCTTCTTTAACTGGTATGAAAGTATTTGTTTCTGTATTTAACCCATTTAATCGTTCATTAGTACTTAACATTACAGAGTTTTTTTGCACTTAAGTGTGAGGTTTTGCTGAGCTTTTTGTCATAAAATTAGTTTTTTGCTGTGTTTATGCTACACACTGTTTTCATGATGGGACTTTAGTTGCATCTCCGCTGCAGGCCTATGTTCGAGCTGTGAGGTGAAACCCCTCCAGCAGGCTCATTAGGGGAGCTTAGAGTGGCGGAGAGGGGATAAACATTTACCTTATGATTGTGTTTTACAATAAGCCTGATGCTGGTTGCCTTTATAGGGTTCAAAGGGGGCTCTTTTTACAGGCAGTGATGAAGCCACAGTAAAACCAGGAGGGGATTAAGCAGCAGATGGGTGCTGGGAGAGATGTAGGGAGTGTAAGATGGGAAGACACACAGAGAAAGAGAAAATGCAGAGAAGGAAATGTGGTAAGTTAAAAAGGCAGATAGATTTAGTGAACCTCAAACTTTTTTAATGTACTTTTGGAATTTTCTGTATTGTAAAATTTGCATCCTCGTATTGCCATGTGGAGTCCTTCAGGGGAGCTCTGCTGTGGAAATGTTAAAGCCCACAGCTCTTGGCCTCTGCCCTACACTTTAACTATGTATGTCATTTTCCCATAGCCGAGCCTACATATCTATCTCCTATTCCACTCACAGTACAAGCAGGTTAAGTTGCTGGTTAACAACCAAAGTGTTGCCTGCGTGCCAGAGATTTATTTTTCCTGATTGCCTTTAAAATTCTGCTTATCTTTGACTCCAGTTTCTCCCTCAGAAGGCCGTAATGGACTCCCTTGAGATATAGCCCACTGCTTGATGGGCCAAGCAAGGCCCTTGGCCCCTGAGTAGAATACAACACACATACACACACACATGTACCATGGTCTTATTTTGTAATTTCTTTCCTTTTTTTAAAAAAAAATCCAAAATGCTTATTTCCCCTACTGCCCCTTTCTACAACACATGCTAATGAGATGCTTTGTAAAGGCGTTAATTAGCGAGCTAGTCACTGATTGCTGTGCTTGTTTTTGTTGTGTGTGTGTGTGTGTGTGTGTGTGTGTGTGTGTGAGCGTGAGTATGGCAGGGGGGTATTAATATGGCTGTGTGCCGCTGAGGAGAGTTCTGTCAGGGTCTGCTCTGGAACCAATTAGGCTAAAGCTCAGTGTCCACGGAGGCTGCTGGGAGAAAAAAGCCTGCTGCTTGCAATGTCAAACAGCAGCATTAACACAGGCAAGAGAGGTAGAGTGAGACAGGCGGACTGAGAGCCGATAAACAGTGGTCACTCATAGATGCAGGAAGACGGCCTGATAGAGCTGATAGACAGTTCCATTGCTAGATACAGTATGAAACACAAAGAATACACTCATACTCTCATATCACTTACCTCCCCTCTCTCTCTCTGTCTGTGTTTCTTTCTCTCTCTCTATACATATATATAGAGCTATGTATAGAAAGATACACATATAGATATACATCTTTATAAAAATGTGTAGAGGCAACCTATCCATGTCAACACTCTCACTTGAGCTGATGCTGTAGGATAAGGTAACATCAGAATCAATGAAACACAATGTTCCTTCCCAAGTGTCTGCTATTTCAGGTGGAGTGACTGGGTTTCTACAAAGCACAGGTGGAAGAGGTCTTGAAAGACAAATGGGAAAAAAAGTCAGTCTCGCCTTGAAAATGTCAGTACATAATATTGTGCTCCCATACCTTCTTGATACACAATCTCTCTGAACCTCATCGGCTTGCTCATATCCTATGATTTATAATGAGAATGTCATGGCCTACATACAGCAGCATGAGGTGGCAAAGTTCTGGATGAGTCCCACGTTTCTTCTAGAAAACTACTTTCTTGCATGACTGGGTTGATGTAGTCATGCATTTACACCCCATTCTCTGTCACCCTTACTCTGCATTTAACCTGATTCACACATGTTTGGAGAGGAGAAATTGTGTGTGTGTGCGTGCGTGTGTGTTGATGCATGTGTGCCTGCATTTGTCCATTTGCCTGGTGCATAACCTCCTGTGTCAGTCTGACAGGCCCTGTGCCCCCGCTGGCCACTGTGCCATGCCACGCTCCTCCTGCTGAGGCCAACAGGAAGTGACACATGTGAAATGCTGACCTGGTCGGTTGCAGCTCCCTCCAGGGCCACAGGATACTGCTCTTTTAGTCACTCTTCCACTCTCTTCCCTTTGCTCCCTGGCTCTTTCTTTTTTTTTTTAAATCTTCCAGAAGACCCTCAAAAAGCTTGTGTCCGCCTCCATTCACCCATCGTTTCTGTAAGACTCGTTTTCCCCTCTTTGTCTCTTTCCCAAAATGATTAAGGAAATTGCAGCCCATTTCCCAGGTCAGTAAGCAGGTCTGTATCACTCTTCTGTGCTGCTGGAGAACCCCGTACATCATGGTCCCTAATGTTTAGTTCAGTATTTGACCTTTAGCTTGTTTTTCCATGTCTGATTTTACAACCACCTTCAGTGTTTTAATGTCACGTAATGGCACAAAAACTTATTTTCTTCCATTTTGACCTGAAAAAAAGGCAACGGAAAATAGCAAACCAGCAGTTTCTTTGATTGCTTTAGTGAAACATTCCTGTTTAGGATAGCTCACGTGGTGCGCTTCCTTTCATTAAAAAGCATAGGCAAAGTAATTTTTTTTGCATGAAGGTTTTGCTGACACGCCACTGTTAAAGCTCAGATAAATCCGGTGGAGATTGTTGTTGGTGATGTTGAAGCTTGTACTTAAGCAGCCCTAGAGCTCCTTTTCAGGCCGTCCCTAGACTATACCAACATTATACCTACCGCTTTCCCCTTTCACTGTCCCAATCCTCTCCTCCAATCTCAGGTGCATCCACTGAATCATTTAGGGAGAGGCGGCTGTCCCTTATTTTCAGGATGAAGCATTGTGTAAATCGGTCTGTTTCCTTGCGTATTAGTAGCACGCGTCCCACCCTCCAGGGAGACCTTCTCATCTCTCTTTATTTACTTATTTATTTGTGTGTTTCCTGCCTGTATTCCCTCTGTCTGTAAACTGGGAATAAAAAGGCCCCTCAACCCCAGCTGTGCTTTACATTGGCTTGGCGCTGAAGAGAGCAGAAAGGATGGATGGAATGAGGGTGGAATTACGATATGTAAATGTGATGAGGAAACCCCCTTTTCTACAGATTTATCCTGCTGATTCCTCCAACAACCAGCAACCACACAAAGCTCCAAAACTACAATAGGATTTACTGGAATATACCATTGAGGATTTCTTTACATTACACAGGTGGCGGTTACAACGCAGCTTATGGTGGAGGAGTCTTTGTGTAATGTAGATTGTTAGTATATAGATGTAAGAGTTGAATACCTCAAGGTTGTAACAGCATTAAGCATTTTGTGTGTGTCTATGATTGTGCATCTGTGTACTACATGTCACATGTACAGTATGTATGCACACGTACAAGCACGTGCATGGTCATGGCGCACACCCGTCCCCATGGTGTGTATTTAAATGCTTGATTATGCATTTTGCATAGCTTTGGGACATGCATCACTCTTCCCAGACTGCTAATAAAGTGACCAGGGAGATGGGGAACCTAAATGAATCCTAAAGTGCCTGGCTTGCATTCCTCACTCCCTCACTCTCCCTCACTCGCTCTGCTTAGTTATTCCAGCCCGCCGTGAAAAGCTGTGCGCCGCTCAGCTCTCCTCCTCCTTATGTCTGTCTGCTACAGCCAGGTGCTCTGTCTCCTGAAGAGGTGTGGCCTGCTTCTAATTGCCTGGACCACGGTGAACTATGGGCAAATGCTCTGTGTGAAGGAGCACCGTGGAGGAATAATTTTGAATAAATCACATAGTTAGCCCGGTGCTAGTTTCTGCTAAATAAGCACTTCGGCAGCCGTCTCACATGGAGGTGTGAGCGTTAGAATGACGGGTCACTTGCCATAGGTCATGTTGGGGAGGATTTAAATGATTTAAATGATGTCACTGCCACTGAAGGGGACAGGTTGAGGAAGGATGTGTAAGGCAGCACCTCTTTGTTGTTTGAACCTGACAGACTCTCATCTTTCACTTCTTCACTCTCCCTTCTGAAGGAGGGCTCATAGCCCTGGGACGAGGGCTTCTTATGATGAGAGGGGTGAGAGGTTGCTTGGATCTCTTTCACTCTTTCTCTCTCTCTTTCTCTCTCTGCCAGCGGAGAATGTTTTTATTGAACTCTGAGAAGTGCTGACCACAGAGAGACAAGTCCAGCACACACTGTAATGTTTTAAATCAGGAGATGAGCCGGTTGTAATAAGCTGCAGCCAAATAGACTCGGGCTTAGTTGATGACTGCCAAACAAGCAAACATAGCAGTGTTGAATGCAGAAACCATCTGGCAACTGGCTATAACATTTATCTGCTATTACCCTGAGCTCTTTTAACATCTTTAGCACAGTTTGAAGTGAACACAGACTCTCTGATTCCACGATAACGTTCATTGGAGATGCAATAGGCTAATTAGATGTAATTCTGTGTTTGATGTCTCCATGAGATTGAAATTGTCTGATGCTGTGTCTCATCATCTTTCCTAACCCACCAAGAGTATGTTCAGGCATGAGATGGGAGCTTAATGACTATATGTATGTGTATGCGCATGCATGTATTCGGTGCCCTACATATCAATGTCTGATTGCGTTTCACATACAAGAGGGAGGAGGGAAAAAAAAGGAAGAACGAGAGGACTGTGTATGTGTGTAGCCTGTTGTCACTTTGTTTGTGTCATGAAGGACAGAGGGATTGTCGGCTAATTAACAGACAAGTGCGTCACAAGTCAACAGCTGCCCTGTCCAACCATTCGGACAGTGTAAGTCACTAATTTCAATGTCAGACCATTCAAGAATAGGAGTAACAAAGCTCTCTGTAGTCAAATGCCCACACCAAAAGAAATGTGGAATCATGAATCTGATGAGTGTATTTTTTTTCAGTTTTTATCTAGTTGTGTACCAGGTAAATATGGACTTTTTTTTTGTTAATGGTATTTAAAAAATATATTTTTAATGGTATTTTAGGGCAGAACTTTGCAAACTGTCTTTCTTGACTTTTGCTTGACTTTTGCTTTGACTTGGCTTTTGCTGATATGGCTGTGTCTCTGAGCCTTGTTGTTTATAGGATATCCTCTGCAGTCAGGTCTCATGGAACTGATATCAGTGAACCGCTCCAGGCATCCAAACAATCCTGCCCCAGGCACAGCTATCATTATTTTACTGGGAAGTTGTGTCCATGCGCTGTATGTGTGAGTGTGCATCTAAGTATGTATATGTGTGTGTGTGTTTGTATGTGCTTTGACACAAAGTTAAGACTGGTTTACAGCTTAATCAGTCTGTGTAACTGAATGCATATTTATCAGAGAGAAAATTCATGCTCAAAGAATCAAACCTCAGCCCATACATCATTATCAAACACATACGCACACGCATGCACACCCTCAGACACCCACACACCCACACACACACACACACACACCGATCCACATTTCATTAGAGAGGCAGATTCAGGTAGCAGTAGATTAAAAACAACGTGTGTTTTTACAGGTCCATAAATCAAGCCTGGGACGAGGGGGATTCATTTAGAGAACACCAGAGTTGTGGCGTAGTTGCCCTCACGTGACCAGTGCTTAACTGCGATACTTTGATACACTGCCTTTTTATTAGTTTCATTCTCTCCTGCCCCATATCAATGATTATCTCTCAGCTCACATTTGACTTGCATAGCAGGCTAGATGTTGTGTTCATTTTGGTTGAAGATTTCCATGATGAAGCGGCCTCCCTCGCTAACCAGTGATTAAGCCTACACATTGGCAAATGATCAGGCCTACAGAACGGTATAACAGCATAATGTATCCTAATTGTACACAGCTGTGGTATGTAGGATTGATCTTGTGTCTATGATCCAGACAAAGCACTTTATTTTTACACTTACAGTTCCTGTATCTGGATGGTAAAGCCCGGTCATATTTTTATTCTCTCAATGGATTGAACTGGTTGCCTGGTGGATGCTGACCAGGGCTGTTAATCTGTTATTGCTGTTTGGGCTGCTCATATTTTCAAATACGGTACTAGTGTATTAATGGTGTGTGAAGCACTCCTATTTAATTTTTTGTTGATCGTGATGTTGGGATATAAATGGAACATCATACATGCACACCCACACACTGACTCCCTCTTCACAGATGTAGTCTGAAATGCCCACTGTCAGGGTCCTTATGAGGTTTACCTGTGCGCTCGTGCGTCTGTGTGTTTGTAATCCCTGGTTTCACAGCCGTCTCTGTGTGTCAGTGCTGGTTTCAGGCTAGAGAGCAGGTGTAATTTCCCCTGCACTAAAACCCCAACAAGTGGCACCAGGGGAGAGAGGAGCATATTACAGGTTCAAACGGCTCTGCTCCAGAGAGCTACAGGCTCTCCTGACCTGCGACCAGGCGCAGCCCCTGTGTGTGTACGTGTGTGTATGTTGAGGGAGGCTCAGAGGTGTCGGAGCTGCCTCACTGTGTTTCTTTCATAGTGTAAAGCCTTTATTAGGGCCTGGACCTGTTTTGGGGGCCGCAGGGCAATATTATTTCACATGTTTCAGTTGAGAAATGAGCACGTGCGTGTTTGTGTGTGCATGGCTGTGGGAGTGTATTTACTGTACAACTTTTAGATAACCAGCTCTATATAGAGGCAGGTTAGAAGGTGAACAGGTTTAGTGAATATATCAAATAACTCTGTAATAAAACCTGCAGTAAACCGGTAAACACAATTTGACCTCTGACCTCTAACTCCTCCAATCACAGCGCTATTCGTAGACCACGGGGGCTCAGATGATTAAATCTGTAGGGGTCTGGAAGCCATAGAGACGGAGTATGATGTTCCCCACTCTTTTGAGTCTATGCTCTACCGGTGCTGTCAAAATAGATTGAGTTATTATTTCCTGAGTATACAGTTGTGATTTATTTAAATAATGGAGTATTTGTAAAACTGCTCCCCCGAACAGTCCAGTCCAAATTTCCTTTCCTACAGACAGACGTTTATGGAATCTTTAGTGGCTCTGTCCCATTTTATTATTAGATTTGTGAAAGATGACACTCCGGCCACCCCAGCCAAACTTGTTATCTGAGATATCATTATGTGTGTAGGCTAGTTAGTCCTCATCAATTGTTTATCCTGTGATTGTGATGACACTCTGTGGTTCTACCCTGCAATACAAGAACATCACTGTATCGTATCAACATCAAGTTGTGAGGATGTTAACTTTATGCTAGGAGTGTGCAACTTCTGTTTCCTCTCAAAATATCATGAGTGTAACAGTTTTCATTTTAAAATGATGACTTAAACAGTCATCCAAAGATGTTTTCAGCCAATTCAGTGAGCCAATGTTTACTTAGTAGTTGCAGATGATAATATCTACTTCACCCTGTTTATGTCTATACATGGCAAAAATCAACTCACCACTTCCAGAATTACTCAGAAATGGTGGTAAATCTGCCCTCACGGTTGTTGTAAATTGCACATGAACCAGGCCAGAATAAAAAGCTTGACAGTCGAAGCAACAGCAATTAAAGCTCGGCTGGGTCGGTTAACTCCTATTGGTATTCTGTCCCGCTGGAACAAAGTTTCAGTGCAAATGTCTGGGAAAAATATTAGCTATAATTCATTTTTACTTGATAATCCACCAAATGTTTTCTCCCGTGTCATTTGCGGTGGTGTTTTTTGAATCACAAAGAGCTGCTAGAGTAATTTGACAGATATTTGTCATTCCAACAGGTCTGTCAGTGGCAGTGAATGGTGAACAGAGTTAATTGGTGCCTCTCATCTCCCCTCTGAAGGGCACTGCTGCCTAATAAAACAATGTCATGATGAATTAGCCCAAATAAAACCCTACACACAGCAATGAACGATGAGCTTATGTCTGTATGAGTGTATGTGGGTGCATGTGCACATGAATATTTCCTTGAGTGAGTCTGCCTCATTAATTTTTGGTAACCAAATCTCCATTAGGTTTGAATGAATGACCAAAGACGAGCCAACTAGGGCAAGCAAGAGGGCTGGACTGAGAGGCAGATGGGAGGTAAAATCACCAGAGATGAAGGGAAGAGTGCGGGTGTGGGTGAGGAGACAGTGAAGGAAGGAGTGAGGTGAGCTGAGATAGGGGGTGGTGTGGCGAGGATGCTCATCCATTACACCCCACCGCGGCCCAGGGGTCGGCTTCAGCAAGACTGATTCAGAGCGATCAGGTTTGGACTCCATCTCCCATAAATCCTGGCATGTGACGCTGATGGATGTGGGCCATAAAGCCTCCCGCTCTGACATGTGGAGAGCAACATGGAGAACCATGGGAAAATGTGAGTGCTCCAGGTTAATGTCAACGAGGCCTGGGAGTGAAGAGGGGATGATGGAGAGAAGGAAAGACAGGGACAGTGAGAGATCAGAGGTGCAGAGAGGGGGATTGGGAAGACTGAGTGGGCCGAGAGCAGAATGTGAAACAGCAGAGAGTATGTGGGAACACTACAACAGAATTTACTGTGACATTGCAATAATTCAGCTGTCACCGTGCTGCTTTAAACTCATGTTGCTTGGAGTGGAGTGAATAGTCGCAACCCATTTGAAAGGGACAAAGACATGTAAATATCTTGACACTGACACACTCATTTTGTAATTTATTTCCTCCCGTCTCCAAAGCTTGGTAATAAGCCACATGGCGATCACAGAGTTTGGCAAGAGTATTAGTGTGTTTTTGTAGTGTAATTAATTCTGTGTGTCTTTTCATTTATTCTGTTATTGTATGTCTGCATGGTGTTTAATGCATGACCAAGACGAATATAGCTCATTAAAAAACGCCTCGTGATTATAATAAGGCCAAATACAGGAACTGCCGACCTGGCTAGACAGGAAATGGAGACATGTATACTTCCTCATTAACAGAACCCCATTTGGGCCATAAAACACCATCCCAATGCGCTCAAGGAAAATGCCCTGATTAGAGGAATGGAGGGGCATTGTTGCCCTAATGAAGGCTTCCCCCACAGTCATTTATGATATTGGTATGGGTAGTATGGTGACTAGGCCTGTGGGATGAGCTGACTTACGGTCAGATGTACGTGAGCTAGCGGATGCAGTGCATTTGGATTGGTGGGAGAGATGAGAGGGCCAGGGGAATGCATATCCACAACTCATTTGCAGGAGTCAGTTTTACTAGGTTGCGGCTAATGGAGATGAGCTTGTGTTAAGAGCCAGGGGAGACGCTAATTTTACATAAAACCAAAAGAGGCCTGAGAGCCGTGAGCACGTGTTTGTGTGTGTTCAGGCTGCGCTCGCTTTATTCTGCCAGCTCACCAAGTGAATTCTTAAATGCTGACTATCTTGTCTCACAGAAGCTTTCTCTATACAGCTGGAAGACAAACGCTCAAGAACGACGTCACTTGTCATTGCCATGTTTGCTCTTTTAATTTACATTTTAATGAATTGATATCTGATTAAAAACACTGCATTCGGTTTAATCGCACGAGACGTCCGTTTAGATGAGATAATGTTTGAGGATAATCGGCACATTTTGTTATTATTATTTTTTTTTGCAATTCTGTTGCCAAGAAAGCAGAGTTTCTCTTTGACAAATTTATGCAAATGAGAGACCTTTGCAAAAAGTTTGTGCCGCTGTTCAAAGGATTTTTACAGGCACTAGAACAATTTTTGGGAGGGCTGGAGAGCGTTCATAGACACAATGTTTTATTTGCACTGCCTTGCATTGAAACAGCTATTATGTAGAACAGATAATGGGATTTACAGAGAATTTATGAGGCTTTGTTTTTTGTGTGCCTTCCACTCATAATGGTGGTTCATAAATAGCATTCTGCCTGTCTACTATTTTCCTCCATACAGTCCTTACCAATTGTAGTAATAATGGCAGTCACTGATGGAGTACTGCTTTTTATATAGAGAAGAAGGCTGAACTAATTTATGCACTGAATTTGAAAAAGTCTTGGTTGGGGAAAAAAAAACAACATATTTGTTAATATTAATGTTTTGCCTTACTTAGGAATACCTCGACCAAGTCCAAGCATAAACTTCTCCTCTGCCCGCCGCTGCCTCATCCTCTCCCACCCTCCTAATTTCTCCA
>OMNW01008586.1:0-18571 GCA_900303245.1 Selene dorsalis
ATCTGACAAATAGGCCAGGTGAGGAGAGCAAATTATAAAGACAGTAGATAGGTGGCTTAGATTCAACAGCATGTTTAATGAGTGTGTCGGTCATGTAAAGTGTAAGGAAAACAGAAGAACACCTGCTTAAAACCATTTACTTGTGATAAGATCACCTCAGACACATAGTGTAACAGGACTGAACAGGCCTTTATGTGGTTAGTACTGTACTGACAGTAGGGGCCACCAGAGAGCAAAAAGTGTGTGTATCCAAGAAATACACACAGAATACATTTTTCCGCACATTTTTCCCATATTGGCATCTTTCTGACGACCACTCTGAAACTTGGAGAAATGCATAAAAATAGCCTCTAGAAGCCATTACAATGAAAATATGGTGAGGACCGGCCTACATGTCCTCACTTTACAAAATGGTCCTCACTCCAAAGGTTTGAAATTCACACTTGTCCTCACAATGATAGGAGTACACACACACACACACACATTCTGGTGCTTTTTCACAGACGGATCCAGAATTAGTTTCCTGTGTCCCTCTGTCTCGGGCTGCTTTTGTGCCGCAGTCTGACTCCACACAAATACTTTGATTCTTTCTTTCCTTTTTATTCTCTGTCTACAGCACGAAAAGCTTCTAACTGCTCAAACTTGTTCAAATAAATTAGTTTAGTCTCTGCACCCTACTGACTTTATGCATTATATTATTCAAAAGATCCAGGCATTATTGCTGTGAGGAGGTGGATGTATTCATTGTAAATGGGTGTCTACTAATATAAACATGGTGACTCAGAGGATTATTAATAGTGTCTTGACCATCTCCTGCAGGTCTCCCTGTGCTGGAATACTGTACAGTATATCCAGTATGTTCCTCTACTCTGTTGATGGACAACAAAAAAAACATCACAGTAGAACCATTATTTCTTATATCTATATTATATTATATCATTATAACTGATCTATATAGTGTTCAAGCTGATTTTATCAAATGTCAAAAGGAAAGTAGGTGGAACCACCATTTGACTTGAAAGATGAACCAATTATCAAAATGCTCTTTGATTAACTTTCTGTTGGCCAACAAGATGATTGATGGATTGACTGATGATTGACAGTTGCAGTTACTCTCTAGGTTTTTTAGCTGCTTCATGTCGTCCTTCCATATATCATATTTTTGTTGTTTAACAGTTTTCGTCTACAGTGACGCAGAAATGTTAATAATATATAGCTCTTTCTGTTTATAAAAGAATATTTCTTCCAGCTCTTTCAAGGACACGCCTCTCCTTTGTGTCATTAACAGAATGCCAAAGTGGAAATTATAGCTTCCGTTCAGTTGCCCTCTGTGGGCACAGAACAGGAGGAGAACGGCAGCATGCCTGGCAGACTACTGACTCACCGTTCACAAGACATCAATTCTTGCTCTGCCTGCCTTATGTCTCCTCCAGTCTTGTCTCGCTATCATTCATTCATTCATTCATTCATTCATTCATTCATTCATTCAGTTTTTCCTTGGGTCAGGAAGAGAGACGCCTGGTCTTATCTCTGAGGAGCAGAATCTACGCCCTCCGTCCTCTCTTTGGATCGGGCGGCTCATTGTCCTGACTAAATGGAGCCATTCAGTCTCAGTGGAGAGGACTCCCTTTGACTGAGCGTGTCTCCAACACGGATTTGATTTTGATTTGAAAGTATGAAAGTCGCTGTTTCCAGAAGTGTTTTTTTTCCTCCTAGTGACCTTGCAGGTTTATGTTTTGGTCACCAGTTGTTTTTTTGTTGTTAGTTTTTTCATTTGAAATGTGGTTCTGAGAAATCACGTGCTGTTGTGCATCATTTTGTGATCGTGGACTGGTTTAAATACTGTGATACCCAAGAGCCTTGGGTGCTGTTGCTATGGAGAACTGGCCAGTCAAAAGTACCATTCAAAACAGTGGGATTTCTAAAACACCTTCTTCAGGCAGAAACCTGTTGAAACTGACACAACTATCAGATGTGTTGTAAGACAGTCCGTTGTTAAAGTTGGACTGATGAGCTTCATGCCAATCCAACCAGTACTGCTTCAGTTCTTCAGCCGTGAGTCATTACTGTTATCTGTGAGAAAAATGAATCAGGCTTTTACTTCAGGAAGCAGGAATTCCCAAAATAGCTCCTCCACAATAAATCTCTATCATCTCTCAGTACCAGTATATTCTCTCTAATGATAATTGGTGTACTGGTGTGTGTTCTATATCAGATCCAATGTCGCCATATTGACTTGCATCGCAAACCTTTGTCCTTCACCATCACCACTAATGTCCACCAGATGCTTCACTATCTTTATGTCCAGAGTATTTTGCCAGAGCAGCTTGCATCTCTGAGGCATGAAATCCACTTGCGAATGAATATCAGTGCATATACTTAATGACAGCTGACATAAAATTCATGTTAAATGATGCATTACGGTTGTAATTGACTCTGTCCTTTGTACCTGTACAAACAAGATTTTTGTTACTCACCACAGTGTGTGAAGCAGCAGCAGGGGGACGAGTGTCAGGGCTTTCTGCTCGCTTATACAAACTGCATGTTAATGTACACTTTTTATTCTTTGTTTTTAGAAAAGGCAGAAACACAGGCAAGATAAGATGACATGCTGCTTACTGCAGATGAAATGAATACAGCACAGCATCAAAGCATCTGTCACCACGTCAGCCCTTGATGAGCTGTAATCCAACATGCCTGTGTGCGTGTGAAACTCAAAAACATGTTGCAAAACGACTCTGAACAACATAAAATGTGACGATAGCAGAACAAGCTTGAAGACACTCTGTGATGTGATGGATCGGTGGAGCCTGAATGCCACACAGCATCATCCAGTGGACACAGAGCGTCATCGATGAGCTGCTGATGCTTTGTAGTTTTTATATGAATCATTAAGTTGTTCAGCTGATCAAGCGGTTGAGTAAAGCAGGTCATTAAGCTTACAAAGCAGTGAATCAGCCAAAACACGTTATGATGAATAAACCCCAAATCCAGTCAGAGCAGTCCCTTTTTTTGAGCTGCCCATCTCATGCTGTCTCATGAGGCACTTAAAAGGCAAATGTTTGAAATGATTGCAGCAATTACTGTTTGTTTACAGTATGGAAGAATATTCTGATTTGAGTATTTCTCCAGTTTGTTTAGGTTCACAATGAATAAGTAAAACATCAAAGTGAAAAACAAGTAAAGGAACATGTCAAAGTGGGGAAAAAGTGAACAACACTTGCCATTTAATTCCTGTGACTGAACGCCTCAGTCTTCTCAGCGTGTGGACCTGTGACTCGTGTGTGGGAGTTGTACTTTTCACATTTTTTTGCTTTCAGACCAACAAAAGGAACAAAACAGAGCTAAAACAGTCAGGGACAATGATAGTGTGCACACAAACACAGAAATTGCTTTTTTACTTTTCAGCTGTTTCTGTGGCGAAGTTGCGGGTGCTGATGCTGTTCCAGCTGATGCTGGTCTGTACAATTGGTGGAGAAACTAAGAAACTGAAATCAATTTCTGTGAGCCAGAGGAAAATTGCTTTAGCACCTACACAATGTTACATCAGACACTCACAACAAACACCTTCATTACAGAGCTGAGTATCCCACCCCACTCCTTTGTCCTCTCACAGTGGGCCAATCAGGACCAGGAAATAGTTCTTAGGTTTGAAATTGTGACACTGCGCAAAAAAATATTCCTTTATTATGAACCTCATTACTTGTGTCTCTGTGCTGTCTTTGGTTGTGTGTCGCTCAGTTTGCAGGTTGAATGATCGCATTTTGTGCGAAGCAGTTCACAAGTCACTTTAGAAATATCTTGACAGCTGCTGAGAAGTAGTTAGCTGCTACTTTGAACAAAACCCTCACGACCACACCTGCTCGTGTTCCAGTACAACAATAGTTATTGATGGTGACTAATGCTATTGACTTCATTCAAATTACACACAAAGTTTAATGTTACCGAACAATGCAAATAGTTTTGACTTCAATTGACCCTAAATAGTGGATTGGATTGGATTCTATAAAGAGTGGAGATGAATTAGTTTCCACTTGTGCTTGCCTGCACAAGTCACACGCACACACACATTGTATTAAGTTTGTATTTTTTGGTGCAAAGTGAATCCATTATAAACTTTGATCAAATCACCGTGCAGCTCTTCTAATAAATAATATTTTTTGTTGTTTATGTCAGAAATAATTGTGGCACTTTGCTGCCCCTTGAATCTGTCAGTAATGCACTAATTCGCTCATGCCTTTACCTCTAATGAAAAAGAGTTCGCTAACAGATTTGTTTTTGTTTTTCCTCTTCCCTATGTCCTGCTCTCCTGTCATGAAACACTGTGATCCACAAAGGTAAGAAAAATAAACTCTTTACTATATTGAACTTATTTTAATGACCTAGTTTTCATGTCATTGTTCAACATAAAAACCTGAACACAGTCCCATGGCGCTCTTCACCACTTTTTGAAAGGTTTGGTTTGCATCTACTCAAAATGCTGCTTTGTTACCTCTAGGGGGCAGCATGAACTAGAAGTTGAATGATCACTGAGGCATTTGAAAGTGCCCAGTGCCACACAGTACTTTCCCCTGTGTCAAAACAAGGCCAGGAGGGTTTGAGCATTATAGCCACACCCGTGTCTTTTCTTTTTAGTCTTGCTTTGCCACTGATATTAGTTGTGTTTTGGACAATTTTCATTGCAGAGTCTGAAAGGGACCCTGCTTGTTGTTGCTGCAGGTGTTTTTTTTTTGTATCAGCACTGCTGTTGTGGTGTCTCTCTGTAGTCATGCTTCAGTTGCGCTCCCAATCACCTCTTTTGTGCCCTAAAGATTGTACGACTCCCACCATTTCCCATCGCCATCTCTCTACACTTTGCAGACATTAGCGTGTCCCTCAGAAATACATTTGCTGTTTTTTCGAGCACCACCTCTCTCCTTTCACTCAATATTCACATGCAGACACTCCCGGCTAAGAGCTTCAATAAATGTTCAGGTTGTTATGACGACTATGAGTGCTGCACTCAGTACTACATTAGGAGTCTGAAGAAGTTCTTACAATGTTGCACATCATCTGCAGGTTTAATGAAATGGTAATTGTTCAAAAAAAAAAAAAATCATTGGGAAATCATTCCCATGAAGGTCAGTGCTAAAAAAATCAATGAAGAACTTTGCATTGAGGAACAACTTCCATATGAATACAACAGCCTAAAAAAATGTAACGGCAGCTTTTTATTCAGTTGTATTGCTTCAGCTAATACTGTTGTATCTCTTGGAAAGTAAATTTGTCTGAATTTATACCCCTGTTAGGCTAAAAAACTAAAAATAAAAACAGGAGAAATCTCTGCATGTCATAGGCCTACATATTTTTTTCAAAATACCAGGTAACCTTGTAATAACTGTTCCATGAGGTGTTGTTGACTGGTGGCCTTACCTTTTTAATGGTCTCCAATGATCGCAATTAATTTCCCTATAGTGGTATAATATTCTTTGGTTAATGAAATGTTGCCCTAATTATGTGGCTCTCACTCACAGAGCCAGTATCTGGAAGTAAAATTGCTGGGCTATCAGCCTTGGGTGTGCTCGACTTTGACGAGGCTTGAGTCACCAGATGTAAAGTGGCTGTCGGTATCACAACTGGGTACGGCAGGAAGTGGCACAGGGATAATTGAGGACCCAGTGAAGCGTCGGTGCACCCTGACTCTGCTGTGGCAGCGTTGAAGCTGTATCTCTGCTTTTTTCCTCCCTTCAGTGCCTCTGACTCACTGCAGGCTGACTGTCTTTGACTTAGAAAGGCTGTCAGTAGGTTACAGCCCTGCTCTGTTGCACAAATCTAGTCTATCACACAGTGTTAGTCCAATGTACTAATTTCTGAGGAGACAGTCAAAACAGTCCCCTTTTTTTTTTAAACTTTATATAATAGTCACATCAACTTGAAAGAGCATCAGAGTGTCACTACAATGTCACTTATTTTCTCAGACTAAAATGATGAGTCTTTTGCAGAGTCAAAGGTTTCTCCAGTGTTAAGTGTTGTTCTAAAATATAACTGAGTTATTCAGTGTCTGGGGTCAAATGAGCTTTGGCTAAGTTGTCTTGTACTGGGGACAATTTAACGGCCCTGGTTTAATGTGTCTTGTTTAAAGGACTTTATGTACTTAGATTAGTTCTATGTGTGTTGATGAGGAAATGAAAATCCACAATACAAAAGTCAGGACGGAGATCGGATTTTAAAAATATAATTTGTTAAAGCACATTTGTTTTGTTTTTTGATGATGGTGGGACACAGTTTTGGAAAGCAGTGTAAAGCTGTGTACTCATTTTTTAAACTCATAATTGAAGCTTTAAGCTCCACATTAATTCTGTTGCTGAATGAAGTCTGAAGTTTAAGTAAACAAACATAAAGCCTAGTATTGTACTATTTAGCCATCGCCTGCAACAACCATCCCCCAAACTTTGGCTGTGTACTCAAGGATGTTTTACCTTTAGCTCCCTAAATTCATCCCCTCAACATGTTTTATCCACTGAAACTGTTCAGATAGCACCAGCCTATCCTGACATTTTATCATTTTAACAGGTGTCTACAAACTTAAAAGGTGTAAAAACAAAAAAAGCTATTTAGAAACGCACCTTCTTTCATCATAAAGCAAAGACTTTGCTCTTGGTCTCTACATTGGAAGAAACATGCAGCTCCTTCTACAGCTTAATGTCTCCACACATTCATATATTCTTATTGCAGGGAACAGTTTTAACCTCACATGAACTTTGCATGAAATCATTGTTCGCAAAGTACAGAGTGGGAAACTAATTTCAGCTTCTCACATTGATTCTGCTGTTCATCCAACTACCTGAGTGCATAAGTCAGAGTATACACACTTTATCTCGGTGTGAAGAGAAATAATTTTCTGCTGTGGGATAATAATGGAGGAGTATCATTTAGAAAGAGGTGCTGTACTTCAAACCCTCCAGTCTTCTCTGGAGTGTTATCACCATCCTCGAGTGCTCAGACATTAAGACGGGAGTGTGGCATAAAGTGCCAGACCAGTAGGAATGACACACACCACTCATTTCATTCAGACAGTATGAGTTGGGTTTTTCTTTGTTTTGTATCTTCTTAGATTTAATATCTTTAGGTTGAGTGTTTGTTATGTCCATTTTGTGCCACTTTTTGGGCTTCAGAACATGTGAGGGACATTTTTCGGACTGCAACAGAGGGGTCAGCATTATAACTGTGAATGTCGCAAACTGACCGAGTGATGATATTTCCACCACTGCTCAGCAGAGTGCCAAGCTGCTGTCTACAGCTGCTCTGGTTTCCCTGCTGCAGGGAAGCAGAGGAGCACTTCCAATACACTGCACCTTGCCTCCATTACAGCAAAGAAACTACTCTCATCACATGTATCATTATTACTAAATAATGATAAGTTAAAGGTATAACGAAAGATGACACACCAGGCATAGAGATCAGGAGATAGAGGGCATCAGTAATGAGGTTTTGCAGTAACCGCTCTGACCAATAGACTGAGGGAGTTGGACATAAAGACCTAAAATAAAAGTGTTGAAGGTGAATAAAAGCTGACATATTGTGGAGTACTTTGGAGCAAGAATCCTGTTAGCATATATTTTGACACAGATGATGTTGGCAATTCAGAAATGGCAAGTTTTCACCTACTCTTATCAAAAACATATATATTGAATCCAGAAGACGGTTGATAATCTTGGTAATAATTAGTTGCAGTATCATGGGATTTTGGGGTAACATTAAAACTCAGTTTGGGCAAAAGCCAGTCGTACCTATGATCGTTCACGATTTATGACCTAAGAAGGTTTTGTCATTTCTAGCAAAGTTTACATTATGTCTGTGGAAGATCACGTTGCCATCCCTGGATTTTCAAATTAGCAAAAACAAATTATACAAGGTCATAACTTGTGACCCTGCTGCTTTTTCTCCCTGTCTCCCAACAGTTTAGCTCTTTTGCCAGGAATTGAATATTTACCCTGATGCAGTTCTGTGCACAATGTGGATTTTGATTAGCAATTCATGGCCTCCTTAAGGCAGTATAACAAAGCAATCAATATGCTCTCCTCTGATGAGGACGGGGGGCATGTTGTAGGGATTAATTTATTAATGCAAAATGGAAAATCAATGATAGGCTTCTCGCATAAATGCTCGTTCATGCACGTACATACACACACAAAAGATGCAGGCAAATATACAGTAACACAGAGCAGCTGGATCTTCTGAGTTTTGTTTTTGTCTGGGCTGCAGTGTTTCAGGAGTCTGTTATGTTGCTGTGATGGATGACAGTGAAAGGGCTTCCATGGCTACATTAGATTTTCCAGTTACGTCTCCTAACAGGGCAGCAACATCCGAAGCCTTTTATTTCAAATGAGCCCTGATGTAATTAGCACGGCCTCATTACTCCGCTTGTTACCCCTCCCACTTGTTTATCATTAGTCCGGGGGAAAAACACAACCAGTGCTGGGGACAGATTTCAGGTGTAGTCAAATTAAAGTTACCCCTGAATTACATTGAAGTTAACTTTCTTTCCCACCTGAGTGTTTGCCCTGAAATATCATCGTCAAAGATTTGCTGATTGCTTCCTCTCTAATATAACTTAATGAACGATTTGTCATGGTAAAATGCGCAACTCCTCCTTTCTGCTTGACGCTAGCGGAAATGAAATGACATTAAGTGCTACCAGATTACCTCTGAATCACCGACCGATGTGTCAGTGGTGGATGATGCATACCTATTAACAAAGAAGGGGAGAACTTGGTGAGTTCATTTTTAATTCAGTGATTTTTACCAAAACATTTCCCTCCACGTGAAAGTTTTTAAGAAATATTTCAAACTAACACTCATGTTTAGATTGTTATACTCTTCTTTCTTGCATTTATTGTTGGAGACCACTAATAGAAAACATTCCTTAATAGCGCAGATATCATCCCTAAAAAGTCTGATTTGACAATTATTATGTTTACAGTGTTGGACATTACTTACATGGACTCTTAATGACTATTACCGTGAAATAATGTCGGAAATCGACCAGGTTCCCAAATCCTATTGGGCACGTTTTACTAATTAGAACAACCAAATATTTGTGTTTCACAAGTCTCACACCATCTGCAATCAGGACTCAACACCTGCTCTAAAATCCCAGTCTAAGAAACTTCATTCTGAGTTGTACAAAACCGGTGTTTTTGACGGAGGTGTAATTGAACCTTGTCATAAATGCTGACATAGTGCACCCCTGTGTCAGGGGTGAGATGTTGCAAAAGAATATTCACATAATCTAACATAATCAACTTGTATAAGTCCAGATGTTGTGCGAATATTCTTCATCACCCTCACAGTCACCATCAAATCCTTTTAAGAAGTTCTCCTGCATATTAGATTTAACAACGTGAGTGGAGATGGAAGTTGGCCAGGGTATAGTGAAGATGCTTAAGGCTCTTAGTACCCACATGTGCGCTTCATGCTTCATCTCCCATGATCTTCTCAGGGCATCCCTTACACCTCCGTACAACATCAGCATGCTACAGTGGATAAGAGAAAGTGCTGATTTAGTCCGACTGGCCTCTTTAATTTGTGATGAGCGTGGGAGAGTGGGACCCTGCACGGCCGCCAGAGAGCCTTGTGGCCAGGTTGTGCTTCTGCTCCATCCCCTTAGCCAGCTGTGGATGCACCTGCTAAGTCAGCACCAGGCACCCACTTCGCTTTCTTGGTCTCACTACCACTTAGGGGAAGAATAGAGTTTGCAAGCTTAGAATTAACCTCTTTTTATGTTCATGTAGAGTATTAAAAATGACAGAGTTTCTTTGGGCACTACTGCTTAAAATTAATTCTTTAGAGAGGTAAGCCCATGGGTCGTGACTTTCACTTTGAGTGATGATATTTTAATTTCTGCATATGGTTAAACACTTCAGTTGTCTTCACACTGTTTACTCTTAAGTTACAGAAATCTTTGCTGCCCCATCTCTTCTGTGAATGCAACTTCTCTCACACCTTTTACCAGTATACAAATGCATGCTTTATTACTTGAGAATGATTTTATTACCCTCCGAGCTGCCAGGCCTTTATAGCAATTTAGATCATTTATGGACCCTTAACAAACTGTAAAACAGGAAACTAGGTTGTAAAACCATTTTTCGAAGGTAAGCACACAAGACATTTGGTTTCACAGCCTGTTATACCGCAGCTGTTGCCAAAATGATACATGTATAGTTAACTTGGATATTTATTCTAGAAAAATGTCATGTTTAGAAATAGCAGAATAATGAGAAAAAGTGTTTTAAGTGCAGAGGAGTCCTGGCAGTCGTAAGTCTCAATGGATACACCTTGAACTCTGTGCAAAAAAACTAAACAGATGTGTGGCCATGTTTAGAAGTCATGTTCATGTAGATGGGCAGATTAAAGCGCATGTTACTGTAATTTCATGTAAACACCATCGTTAATAAGACCAAAAATCATAACAGTGTGAAAGTACCTGCTGAGATGTGGACACTCATTATTTTTGTCCCCTTTCAGCCACATCCTGTAGAACCACACAGGTAATAGACCATGCGGCATGTGTCACCTAGCAACCTTAACAATACTTTTTTTTTTCACAAAACATTTGATGCACTTGATGCAATGGTAAAGCTGTTTTAACAGGTTTACCGTTGGCTGTTGAGCTGAGCTGAATCCTGTTATTTACATTTAGCAGTACGGTCCTCTGTCTCTGTTTGCTGCAATATTTTCATTTCCAGTATGCAATGAATTTTGGGACACATTGGACCACAAAGGAACCATCAATTTGGAGGAGAAGAAAGATGTATTTCTTGGCCGTCTGTGAAGGAGCCTTTAAAATACAACAGCCCAGTCGCACTGCTGTGACACAGTTGGTTTCCAATTGCAGTCCGAGAATTGGGACACAACTATAGACAAAGTTGCCCTGTGGCAATTGTCTTCCATACTTTTAACATATTTTTTTTTTTTACTATTTATGCAAATGGGAAATCGGAGCCAATGTCTATTTCCCTGGGGTTGTGCTAATATTACGAATATCTACTTAAAGCCCAAAATACATTACAGAGGGGTTTAGAAAACTGACTAATAGAAAGACAGTTTTAATCAGTGCTGTGGAAATTTTAGATGAGGTCACATCACTTGGTAATCCAGACTCTAGTGTTGTTCACATTAAACGATTACATTTAAATATTCTTTCTTTGTGTGAAAAGTGATTAAAAACGTCCAGTCCTGATGTTTGATGTGCTCATACTTTGGTCACAGTGTATCACATCAGTTGCAGATTTTGAAGAACTTGTCTCTGGTTCTCTATCATGATCCCTGTCATGATAGCACAGGCCCACTGGGTTGCACTGATTTCCTCCTTGAGGACTTGGTGAATACAATTATAAATTCCTGGTGATGCATGAAAAGGTGATGGAAGAAACTGTTCGAGTTGAGAGCGAGCAGAGTGTTGATGCTAAAGGGGTCTATTACATGACTAAGACTAAAACCCCGTGTACAGTATGTCATCATAGACTTCAAACTCCTCTTCAAAGATGCTTGTGTGATGTTGTGCACTTGGGGAGGAGGGGGGATATTTCATTTTTACTCATGTAGAAGTAGAGCACACACCATTTTTCTGCGTAAACTGATCAGTAACCAGTGACGGAGAATAACTGAGAAGATGTGTGGCTTCTGTCACAAGCGTAATGTTGCTTAATGTAATGCCAGCTGTGTTTACATTTGAGAGGTTCAGCACTTTTTCTAATTAAAGCCAACTGTGATTTACTGAGATACAGTGTGCTTCACAGTGTTTTGATGGGAGGTAACATGGAGCCTGCATGTTGAGGCATTACTGATGTCACTGTTGTTAGCAAAGCGTGTAATCCCGAAAGTTGAACCCCCGTCAGCTTTACCTCTCAGCCACAATTAGGAGGAGGTTTTGCCTTGTAATCTGTCCTCGTTTCATCTGTTTTATCTCCCAGTGAATATTTTGTCATGTCACCATTTTGTAATGTGAGTTCTCCCACCTCATCCTCACTCACTCACTTTTTTTTTTTTTTTTTTTCCCCCTCTGTGAGCACCACAGAGAAGACACACAGATGATATAGGGATTTCAGGGACCGAATCTTTGCTTGGCAACAGTCCATTTGTTGTAAGCACCTCTCCCTTGCATAACAATTAAGCAACATCGTCACTGAGTGCATCAGAGACAGATGGCATGGCCGGTACAGGAGGGGAAAAGAAACTCTCGAGCTTGGGCTGTTTCCTGGAGGACGATGGTTCCAGCCTGTTAGGGGCTGAGGCCTGATGTTCATGGTGGTGTTTTCTTGAGTGAAAAATTGTGATACTCTCTGAGAGAACTTGGTACATACTGAGCTGCTTTATGTTTATGTATCATACGTAGAGATAACATTGTCCTTATTCTCATGCAACTGAAGCCTTCATTAGCGACCTCTGCAGAATTCATTACTGAATAGCAAGCCCTGCACCCGTTGCCAGAATTGGTTGACTCTTATAGCAAACAAGAACCTTATCCCTGGATGAGGCCAGAGGCAGCACACTGCAGCCTGGAGGGCAGCAAGCTCGAATCCTGTTGCCAGGCAACAGTTTACAGATAGAGGGGGGGCTTGCTAGCGCGGGGTCCTCGACTGCTGCCCACGCCCCTGTCTGTCCTTCGTCATCGTCACGTCAGGATTAGATGTGCAACTTGCCTGCCCTTGAATTATTGATTTGATTTTCCCAGAGCAACATCATTTTACTGTGCGAGTCCCACCTGAGATGTCTGATTTCTGCTGTCACCCGCCACCCGTCTGCTTTTTCTGGAAATGTAGAGAAACATTTCCAGTGGTACTAGACTGAAATGAATTCCTCTTGATTTCAACCATAAAAAAAAAATACTGACAATGTTAATTCAGTAGTTTCTCTTACTTTAGACGACTCTCGAGGAAAGGCGAAGTTAAGAGATGTACTTGATGTTGTCTACTCTAATTACAGCATGTGATCAGTTTCATAAAGAAAGAGGAAAAAAAATACTCGTGGCAGGCAGAGTTTCTCAGTCTCATCACTTCAACAGTTTCTGATTTTTCCCTTTCCCTTTTCTCTCTCTCTCTCTGCAGTCTTGTGTGTTTGGTTGTTGTTGATTTGAGATGCCCGCTTGTGATGGAGCCTCTATTTGTTTCCTGAATGTCTAATCTGCCAAGTTCATGCCTTTGGCTACCCACTGAGAAGGGGGTCCTTGTTCTGCGTCTGCCTGGCAATCCCAGTGACTGCTGCTGTCCCCCGGCCTCTCGTGCACATTAACATACAGCTGTCCCACAGGATGTAGTGAGACAGACACCCGTGAGCTTCAGAGGGAAGCTGGGCACTCCCTCTCCTCTCGCACATTCAACTCACAGGCAGCAGCCGCAGCAGATGGGCTGTGGAGATTAAACCACTAGGCACATGGCAGCTATTGTAGGCTGCCTATTGTGAAATTTAAAGGTCATCTATAGGGTCATGGTTGAATTGGTGTGGTGTGCTCCGCCTCCCATACATGAACTGAGTTGGTGAGGGTTTTTTTTTTTTTGCTAATGATAGCTGTTTTTTGCTTGTCAGGAATATTGATCAGCGCTAAGGGGGAAGCAGGAGTCAGAGTGCAAGGTACAGGCAGGAGCACTGGGTGAAATGTTTTGCATGACCTCCATTATACACACTTATTTAGACGTGATATTTTGTATTTAGTTTTACCTGTATGAAAACCCCAAACCCAGCATGGATCCTATCCGATTATCCGCTTATTAATCGAAAGCCTGGTAAAGCTTATTCCTGTGATTACTGTAAAAAAAATGTACTGCAATCTAATGCACTGAGACAAACCAACACGTTGTTAGTTAGTTTTGGTCTGCTCAGAGGATTTTTTTTTTTCTTTTTCAAGTTAAATACAGAATATTCCTATCTTTTAAAGCTAAATGGAAACTGCGAAATATAAAGATGCAACACATTCAGCCAGACATGATGTAGGAAGGGTATAGTCGGAGCCAGTGTTATCTCAGTATATGTTCTTTACTCACTGAAATGTGTGTTGGCTCTGAAAGATTACCCTGCTTTCAGTGATGCTGAGTACAACTGTCACATTTAAGGGGGAAAAAAAAACAACAAAATACCATGACCCCTCGGCATCCTGGACCTGTGAGTGCAGCGGTTACCCTGAACTATACTGGTGACTGAAAAACACAAAGTACAAAACAGTCATACGGATCACAACAAAAGCCCTGAAAAACTGTCACAGCAACATAAAGAGCAAAACTTAAAGGCTTGTCGGAAAACCGTTTTATTTATTTTTTTAAGCAGCCACATGATTTTTGACTTGTCTGACATTTGAAATCTTGAATCTTTCATTTGACTTAAATGTCATGACATGTGGCAGAGGAAATGGAAAGTGACAGAAAAGTGATGATACCCGTAGACTTAAACGCTCAGTGCTGGAGCGTAGCAGAGGGTTAGCGAACGGTCAGAGGAATCCAGAAAGACGACTCTTTATCATTCTTAAATGTCATTAAATATGCATTTCAGCTACTGTGGATAAGTGAAGTTTTGTCAACACCCAACTCAAATGTCTGTTCAAATGTAGAGTTCAGTTCAGAGCTGTCTACAGTATGCGCAGGGTTCACTCTTCTTTCCTTTCCCTGTGTGATATTAACCCTTCCTACCCAAAAAAAAAGAAAAAAAAAAGTTGTGATCCACTGTTTTTGAAACAGAGGCCAAGAGAGGACGTGGTGGTTTCTTAGCTGAAAAACATTAAAGCCCTCCATTCTGCTGCGGTGGAAGAGTATGATGAGAGTGTGTGCTGAGGGAAGTCTATTTTTGGGGAAGCTGTTTCAACCTCACTTCCATTTTCCGCTCTTGTGCTCATTTCATTGACTGGCCTGATGGCTGTGTAGGTTCTTTGTTCGGGGAAAGTTGGGGAAAACATGAAGAAAAAGAAGTGACAGCGTGACATTTCAACTGGCTTAGTTTATAAAGAAAAAAAAAAGTGACAACCATTCACCCAGTGCAAGCAGCTGAAGGTTATACGAGACAGAGTTATAATAAGATTTTGTCATTTTTAAAGAGGGGGGGGAAGCCCTGTCATCACTGGGTCACGTCTGTTTATGTCACCTAGACGTATTTCGAGTGATATAACAGACACCAGTCATTTTCCCAGCATTTGAACAATCCTGATTTGTACAAGCAAAATTTAAACGCCGGTACTTCACTTAAAACTTTCAGGTGCTCGTGCTCGTGTTCATGTGTCAGCCTCGGGAGAATGTGCGGTGCCATTTAAATGGGACGGCATGTTTACTTTCCCTCATGCCATCTGCTGCGCCGACGCCTGCAGTAGCTCCACAGATGCCAGTTAGCGCACCCCGAGGCAGGATGTCATTTCAAGGTAGACAGCTCATCAAGATAAATGACAAGTTTTTGGAGAATGGCAGCGAGACAATTGACAGGCATGAACCAACAATACACTTCCTGCCACAAGGTGAAAATTAGCATGTGACAGCGTGTTAGCGCTTGACCTCTGTGTTAAATAGAGAGATATTTCCAAGTTAATGCAGCACCCCTGACCTTAAACTGAAAAATACGGACAAGGTTGACAAGGACTGCTATTTCAGGCAATCTGTCGTTTCCTTTTAATAACTTAACAAGGTCCTTTTTCTATTTCTTTAAGAGAAGGGACAGGAAATGGCTGCAGAAGGAATAATAAAAATCACACCACAGACCTTCATTATTCTGCACAGTTGAAGTTTTTCAAAAAGTTGTTGAGAGAAACCCGCAGCTTGCAGAATTTACTGTTGAACTTGAGACAAAAAGACTTTTTCGTTCTAATAACGTCCTAAACACCTAAACTGTACAAACACAGTTGGTGAAAATATGAAGGCTATCCAACCACTGAGAGTCTCTCATGTTCCCACCTACAAAATGCAGGGGCACTGAAAGCAACAAGATAATTAAAACAGAATATGCAGTGAATCAGTCATTCTAGTTAGAAGTTAGTTAGTTAGTTAGTTAGTTATCTAGTAAGCCACTCGGTCATGTCTGATATGTGGAGAGAAACCTGTGCCCAGGACTTGCACTGTACTGATGTGAGACAGCTGCATTGTATTTTCCCCTTGCAGGGCACTTGGGGGAATTCTTGAATCCATTATACATGGCATGAAACACCACACACGAGTAAACAAATCAACAAACATACACACAAACTCCGACTCCTGGAGGTGCTTTTTGTAAATGACCCAACATTCTCCCCTTCTATCTGTCCTATCTGCGAGATAGGAAGGAAGTAGAGTGGTGTAGTCTGTGTAGTTGTAGTGTGTAGGAGGTCTCTAGGAGTGGATGTTAGATGCTGTGTGAGTTGGAGGCAGCGAGGGAAGAGAAGACTGCAGCAAAACCTGAGTCGAATGAGTGAGACATGAACTGCTGCTTCCAGTGTACAGTACGATCCACCAGCAGCAACTGTGAAACGCTGCCTGACACATTTTATTCTAACAAAACAATGACGCTTTTTGCGTAAACATATTATAGAAACCTTGTTACACAAGTTTGTGAGAGGACCTTTGATGAGAAAGCCGCACTCTTACCACCTCAAGAAACAGGTGTCCAGCCTGTCAAGATTTACCTTCGGCAGCAGCTGGGTGCTTCCTCTGTCCTCCGTCTGTCTCTGTGTTGCCCAGCATGGGATGTAGCTCCTCAGAGGCCCCATGCTGCCAAACCCTCAAAGCCAGACGTGCTTCCATCTCAGGATTCACTGGACCTATGGCAACCACCTATAAACATCAGTGTTGCCATTTATTACTGCCCACCAAATGTATTAGTTTGTTGGACTTGTTGGACTCTGTGCTTCTTTCCTGATTGATGTGATTATGTTTGCAGACGAAGCCTACATGATAAAACATCCTACTGTTGTTCACCTCCCAGATCTGGTCACGTGCATTTATGGTTTTTAAGTAAAGTAGTCCGTGCAGGGTTGAACTATGCAAGATTTGGACCTTAATTAAACAGCATCGGAGTAACTGTGATGGTTAAATGATTTGTTACGGGGGAGAATGGAGGCTCTCTGCCTTCTACCTAGTGTCACTTGGCCAAAACGCAACCTTGCAAGATCAGCACCTCCGACTCGGTGTCCCAGATCTCGCCTCGTGAGAAACATGGACTGCTTTACCGCACTATGTAGATCCCTTTTAATTTATTTGTTTATTTTTAACACCGAAGAGTATGGCAGTATGATAAATTACTCCACTTCTCAATAAATACACACCGTATGTTTTTTTTTCTGTCAACATCCACTGCAGTAGGATCAAGTATTTGTGTGTGTGTGTCTGGTTGAGGGGGGTGAAACAAACACGCTTGCAAGCCATCCAAGGTTAACAGCTCCTCTGCCCTTCCTGAAATGAAACATTTATAACCTTTGACCCTTGTTATTCCCTGTAGCCATTTAAATCTTGAGAGGCACATTTCTCTCTGTGCATCACTATTATCCATCTGACTGTCCTCACGATAGTTATATTCATCACTGACAGTGACAGGGGAATACTTAATGTCCCAGAGTGAAAGCTGTTTGTGTGGATACCTTCACGCTCCTAATATATAATTTATATACATGTAATGGGAGAATGAAGAGTTTGGTTTTATGGAAATTGTGACCTTTTGTTTGCTGCAGATTTTACAGGTTCATCAGATTCAGCATTACATGTACCATTGAGTGTGCCAGATAATTAACCCACCTTATTATTCCAGCTTTGATTTTGGAAGAAAAAAAAATCTATTTTAGATTAGATTTTTTGATTTTTTTAATTATCTTAAAGTGGCTATGCTGATTTGCTTGCATCAATATTTGACTGATCTCTGACCATCTGGATATCTTTCTCACCAAACTCTGCCCTCTTTAATTATCTTGCTGCAGGACATTATTCCTCTGTTAAAACAACATTCATTGCAACATTCAACAACACATTCACAGGTTCGTTACTTGCTCCCTCACAACCGCTCGGATCAATACACTTTTATCCATTTTTCATTTAGCCAGGCACACGTGTACATTTATTTATCCTGACATGCCCAGGCTGCATTCACAGCGTACTCACAATCACAGTAGCTCGTGTTCATCTTTAGTAAACACGCTGGAGTTAAATCTAGTCAAGTCCACTCCAGTCTTCTTGCAAGTTGCGTTGCTATTACGTTGCATCATTCATCTTCACCAACAAAGACCAAATCCAAAGATTTATAGACTTTCATGTGCCGCCTTTTTGATCTCTCTTTCAAAAAAAATGAAAAAAGTGTCCATTATGGGATTCTGTGTGAGATCAGACATGGCAGTTGATAACAGTCAAGTTGCGCACTAAAAAGGTTGCTATCACCCACTCTGCTGGTGGTCCTCCAGAGATAACAATAATCCCAAACAGACACTTAAGACAAGAGCCTTGGCTTTCAAAGCATGGCCAGTAGACACATCTAAACGAGATCAAATGTGCCCTTCAATTTCTGGAAATTGCCTCCTACACCAGTATGGGAGTCACGTATTTCACTCTTATCAAATGTTTGTTTGCTTTTTTTTTTTTTTTTTTTTTTTTTTTGCTTGTCC
>OMNW01008592.1:0-15410 GCA_900303245.1 Selene dorsalis
GGGGAGCAAGAGCTAGACTGTAGGCCTAAATGCGTGTGTGTGCATGTGTGTGCGTGAGTGTGTGTGTGTGTGTCCAGGTGTGCACGCCACACAAAAACACCTTGCATACACATCAAAGGAACAAAGACTTTGAGACAGACACTAAACACTAAATAGACCTACCTATGGTTAGATTTAAGAATCGCCCCAAAAAAGATGCATAGGATGGTAGGAGGAAAAAAGAGAAGGGGGGAAAATAGGAAAAGGTACAAAAGTGAAAAAGGCATAAATAGAAAATACAAGCAAGCCAATTAAAATGTCTCTATTAAAGCTTTTTAAAGGAAATTAAAACACTGGTGGAATCAAAAAAGTAGCCAAAGTTACAGGGTGGACAGTGAGTGGAGCGGTGGGGAGGAGAGGGGGGAGGAGGAGGGAGGCGGTGAAGGGAGGAGGGAGCGTGGGCTGCACAGGGATAGAAAGGGCTGGAAGTGATAGCAGTGGAGAGGGAAGGAGGAATGAATGAAGGGGGGAAAAAAAGAGGATAAAGGGGGGCAAAAAAATCCCCCTCCTCTTTCTCTTTCTCTTTTTCTCTGTCTCTCTGCCTCTCTCTCTCCCTCCTTGTCTGGCTCATAAATAGAAGAAATTGTTGACCAGGTAAATGGCGAAATAGATGAGAAGACAGAGGACCGAGAGAGCAAGCAAATGAAAAGGTAAAGCACCTCCCAGCAGCGCGATGAGGAAAAAAAAGAACAAAAAACGAAAGATAAAAGCAAATACTCCAGTGGCCTCCGTTGTCTCCAGTCTATATGTGGAAGGGGGGATTGGCTGTTGCCAGTTGTTCCCCTTCCCCGGCTGCCTTCTGCTTTCTTCTGTCTCTCCTCCCAAAAAAGACTTCCCATCCAGATGACAAAAGCCACAGATGTCCTCTCCTCTCTCTCCCTCTCTCAACTCTGGTCTGACATCACGTGCCACTCACACAGGTTAGACATTGTTGCAGCAGCAATGCACAGTATCATCAATATTGCTCAGTGGGAGAAGAAAAAAAAAAGGCATTGGGGCTGCTGCTAGTCAAGCACTGCCTGCCTCATGAGGAAGGATACTGAGCTGGAATTGCTCTGTCTCCCCTCTCCCGCCCATCCCTGCGAAAAGATGGGAGGAAGGGAGGTGGGCCCACTCTCTGCATTAGTATTCATTGAAAGAGTGTGAGAGAGAGAGAGAGAGAGAGAGAGAGAGAGAGAGAGAAGAGGAGGAGGAGGAGAGGGGTGGCTTCCAACAAATGTCGAGGAACCAAACCGGTGTGTGAAACTGATAAGAGACTGGCTCCCCCTAGAGTCAATTATCAATACACAAGCTTGAATAACTGGAAACACTGGGAGTAAGAGGAGCGATGGCCCGCGACGTCCTCCGACCTGTGATCTGCCCTCAGAGCATCGAAACACCTGCTGTCTGAACGCCAGAGGACAAATCGCTGATTGGCTCGTGCACTGTGTCACTCCAGCTGCACGACATCATTGTAGTCCATGTTCAACCTGACAGTGAAGGCCTTTATAGATCTTTCCTGTTCACATCCATAACGCTGTGAAGCAAAATGATCATGTTCTCCGCATTCTGCCCTAAGCCAAACTCAGTGTTGCCATGGTGACAGATGACCGCTCCAAAGTGTCCAAATCAAAGCGAGTAGCAGACAAAGATAGGTTGGTAAAAAGCACTCTTCAAAAGGACAGACTGCAGTGTATCTCCACACTAGTCCATCGTCTGTTTCTGCCTTCAAGATCAACGTAAACCAAATTAGCAGAGTTACTGAAATCATTATATTTCACTTTAGTATGGAAACAAAGACAACAGAGTGTGAGGTAAACCATACTGATCTCTTTTCTCTTCAGGGAATATGTTAATGTCTATTAATTTCCACAGCCAACACTGCAGTGCATTGATGGTTTTGTTCTTTCTATAATGAAGTTGTTCTTTTTAGTAAAAGGAAGAAGGAGACAGAGGAAGGCAGAGAGGTGCTGACAGATCCTGAGACGAAATACGATTACTAATCCACACAGTCCTCTCGGTCTCCACTGCTCACCCGTTTATCACACAGCCATTTCTTCACTCACAATCCAACTCAAACCCAGCCTTATGTGTAATGACAAGCGGGGACGGGCGAGACTGATGAGCCAAACATTTCAGGCAGGTTCTGCTTCATTTTTTGAATAAATGCATGAGGACATTAAGAAATTACCTCATGATGAATGAGAAGGTGCAGTCCATGGGAACAGGGAGAGACGGTTACAGCAGCTTTCCTCTCCTCTAGCTGATGTGGGATGAGCTCATCACAACAGACAGCACCAGACTGGTTCTGTGACACATGCAACAGCTCAAGCTTTGGCCAACTTTCAGACATCTGTGAGAAGAAAACAACAGAGAATCAGTGAAGAGGAGAGAGAGTAAAGTCAACATTAACTTCACCCTGTATTCACATTTTTTCCTAATTGAGTAAATTCAGTAAAGTGTTCTATCTAAGTGTTGACATTAGGAGTGAACCAGTGGCCTTGACATTCACACAGGATAGCAAACATATACCAAAGAGCTCAAAGAAGCCATATTACAACCTGATGCATTTTCTTGTGCACCAACGTCGTATATATTTCACATGTATATTACCTTTAAAGTCTTGTAAGAAGGCTTTGGTAGGGAAGAAGCGTCGCGATTGTTGTGAATTTGTTGGTGGGACACAGCGCCGCCCCGTGGTCGATTCGCAGTCACTCGATCGACTGTGCTGTGTTGGATTGATCGTGCCTGGCTCGATTCATCCGCCGAGCAATCACAACAGGGGTTCAGACATGGCAACGCTGTCGTCGCCTCTCAGAGTCTGTCGAGGGATACTGAAAGAACTCCGGGCCATCCAGGGACCGAGTTACAAACAGTCTCTGGCATACAACTATGTTCTGGACCAGTTCCGTAAAAATAAGGCGAGTTATCATCGACTGCGTTTCACCTCACGTTAGCTAAGCTGCACGGTTAGCATTAGCTAACCTGACACATCTTGAAACATAACGTTGGCATTTTGCCTGTTACGTGAAGAATGATTTCATGTTTCATCCGTTCAAAACACGTAGAACAGAGGGACTATCCAGTCTGATACTGCACTGCTGTTTCTGCCTACGTTAATATTCGTAAAAGCAAGAGTTCAACGCAAGGTGACTGTCAGGCAGAAGGACACGCCAACATTAGCCAGAAGCAAATTAGCCCAGCACAGGTCAAGACGCACCTGTGTTCATCAACCCCTTCATTTGATTGGTTAATCAACTATCCAGGTGTGCTCTCACATCGGAGCCTGTGTAAATTATCATCGTCGTTTGGCCTCTGCGTTAAAGTAAACTCAAACTGAATAAATTCACTGTTATAATCTATCCATCTCTATCAATTTTATGTAACAGAAAGTCCAGAAAGCATTTATAGATGTTTATACATATTATCAAGGACTGAGTACCCATTTGTTGAGGCAAATAGAACAATAATAATATAATGAGTTAAACATTTAAGAAGTTCTGCATAACCACGACCATATTCTTCTTTACTTGAGCAAAGTACTGCACAAACCTGTACATTTTTAACAGCCTTATTAGTTTGGCACTGAATTGATATTTCACCCAAGGACAGCATTAAGTTTATCAACCTACTATAGGCTTATACATATAATGTGTGCAACTGATCATACTTTTGTGCTCGCACCAACACATAGTATGTTCACTGATCGTTCCAATGCAAGTGCTTATGAGTCTTTATGTTTCTCTGTTTACCCAGTACAGGGCTGTCTGTGAAAGTATATGGGTGGGGATTAAAGTATATAGGCTTACAGCCCGATTTATTTACGCTTGAGAGAATTTGATGTACAAGAGTGGTTGAATGCATGTGCAGTCAGTGAAGCAAAACAGCTAGGAGGAACTCCTGCCTGTCAGTGTGTATTTGTCCCAGCTCTGTAAAGACCCAAAGGCATTATCATGGACACGTGAAGCTCTGTGGGGACTGGAGCAAATGCTTACTGTCTATGTAGCTGTTACAGTAGATGAAGTGAAAAAAAAACATAGTGTCGGGAAATCCTGGCACATCTGTTTATGTTGTACTGTGTTACTGGAGCTTCATGTTGTCCACCAGCCAGACCTTTAAGGCTTTTCATAATAAATGTTAATGTGTGTCATTTTTCTCTCCATGGTGACTGACTGTAATAAACAAAGCAACAAAAATAAAAAAGGACCTCCAATGCTGTGTAAACTATCGGGCCACCATCATCCAATTATGTTGCGATCTGGGTCACCGTTTGATCTTCACTAATATTATCTGTCTCTTCCCATGCCTACAGGTAACAGGAGAAAGGTACTGCCGTGCCCAGCAGGAGGCACACCATGCCTCACACACATACCTGTGTTTGCTGGCATCCACCAGAAACCACCTGGCTCTGCACAATCTTTACCACGGCAAGGGAGAGCGCAGCCCAGATCAGGTGGCGAGCCTAGTGGGGCTCAGGTTGCCCACTCAGCCCGGAGGGAAAGGCTGGGAGAAGTGAGGAGAAGGGAGGACACAATATCTTTAAACTCTTCCGAAAGGACTTTCTGTGGCTGAATCATCTGGCCTCGCACATCTCACCTCACATCAACCGCTAAGGGATACATGTTTGACCGGAGTCTGAAAGACTGGAGCCTGTGCCGTGCTGTTATAGACTGCTTTGGGGCAACACCTGTTGTGATGTTCTACCGATGTTCAAGGGAGGGGTGTATGATTATAATCTAATCTGAGTGTATTTGAAGCAACTGTGAAAGTATTATCATAAAAAGTCTGTTGTTGAGCTGGTGATGTACTGTACCCCGCAGCTAATCCACAACATTCATTTCTTATTTTCCTAACTGTTGAAGCATCTTTTGAAAAATTAAAAACATTGAAAAACAAATGAAATTTTTATTTGGAATTAATTTGTCCTTTGAAAGGATGAATCGCTTCATGGTTTTAGCATTTGTCATATAGTTACACTTGTCTGTCCGACATGTGTGAGTCAAGTCTGGTGTGCTGCTGCTTGGTTGGACCAAAAACCTGCAGCCACACCAGCCCTTGGAGGAATGAGTTGCCCATGCCTGATTTAATAAAATCAGTAAAATATGAACAAATAAAAACAACAGATGAAATGGTCAATGGATAAAGGAGAATAACAACGATAGTTAAAATAGGTGCTCTACAGTCTGTTAATGCAGATCACAGGCAGCGCTCTTCTCTTTTTCATGCTTTTGGTATATGATGAGGTGGACACTAAACAGGAACCTGTGTACAATCCAAAGTCAAACAACACAATACCCCTGCTGTAAATATCAGCTCACAGACAACCATTAGCTCTGTCGGTCTTTCAGTCTTGCTGATGGTCTTGTGTTGAATAGTAATGGCCAACTATTCAAGCAAGGTTTCCAGGCAGAGTAAGACAACTACACATGTACCAGGAGACAGCTTATTAATGTCTTGTGCATCATAAGCAGATGCTGAAACATTATGTAATGGGACAAAAGGAGAAGTCTGAAAAATCCTAGTAGCACCGTAGCAGAGAAGAACAAAGAAACTGTCACCGTGAATAGAGACACTTCAAACAATTTGCTTCTCAACAGCACAAGCTGCAGCCTCCAGTTACAACATCCTGCTCATGTACTGTTGAATATGTTGCAGGGAGCATGGCTGTACTCCTAGGTCTTTTCGCTCCCTCCCTCTCGCTCTCTCTCTCACACACACACACACACACTCTCTCTCTCTCTCTCTCTCTCTCTCTCTCTCTCCCTCTCTCTTTTCCCCATTCTCTCCATCCACATCTCCCACACACAGTTACCTCAGTTTTTCTGGCCCACTGTTATCAAACCACTTTTTTTTCATTAAATCTACCCTTCCTGCCTCCGCTTACTCTCCAGTGGTGACTAACATTGCCTTCAGTGTGAATTTAAATAGACTAACCCTTAAGCCAAGCAGCGCACAGTGACACAGGGAGTAAGACGTGCACCCGTGTGCTGCCCCAAATGAAAATACACACGCACGCACGTACACACACACACAGGCAGGAGTGGAATGAAAGCCCAATGCATACTGACAAACCAAGGGCTTCGTGTCAAAATTTATATTACACAAAAAAGCAGGATGTAAATGTGTTTCTCCACACCCTACTGTTTTACGTGTCCTGGAACAGACAGCCATGACAAACAGAATGAGAGGGGAACTCTAACAAAACCTGAGTGTCAGTGAAGGTTAGTGCACTTCTCTGCAGGGAGACTTAAGACCCAGACTTAAGTTATGCAACTGGATGCATTTTTAATGACAGTGCAACCTGAATGCATATGGGGAGGGGGTGTCATAAGCTCTAGGAAATAATGCTGTCGTCTTGATGGCCCACTTTTGGTGAATGTAAACGTTTTTGAGTGAAAGGTGGTGACATGAGTGAGCATCAAGCTGGTGAGAGGAAAGAGCAGAGGAGGAGGAGGAGGAGGAGGAGGAAGGCGGAGACAGTCCACCCGCCACATTGGAAGCTGATGTGTTCACTCCTTGGTTTAACAAAGGGGATGAGGAGTCAGCATCTGTAACTTCTGTCTCCAAAGGGACCAGAGAGAGAAAAGCTGCGTTCAGAGCGCGCACTGTTCCCTGGAGACTGTTACTGCAAGTTACTGCTTTTTTTATTTCTTTCTTTTTTTTGGACAAGGTTTCTCCAGGAGTTGGATGAGCACATACGTGTAGCGGCTGGTCGGGTGGGCAAGTTAACAGCAACACAGAGCACAAGGACGAGAGGGAGGATAAAGACACAGCAGAGGAGCGGAGAGAGGACAGGGGACCTGGCCGAGGCGACATGTTTGGCATGATAAAGAATTCGCTCTTCGGAAACACCGAGGACACGGAATATAAACTGCTGAGCAGCGAGACCAAGGTAAGCACCGCGTGCCGACACCTGCCACGCACAACCTCAGTCACTCATGTCTTCAAAACCTCTGTCATTTCTCTGCGCTTTTGGCGCGCATCTGTCATTACGCACAGTCAACCTGCTGCGCTGTGCAGGGTCTCTCCGCATCATGTTTGCATGAATATGTGACCCAGCACTTGACTCCAAATGTGGGTTACGTTGTGGTAATTCTGTGCAAAGCTGCCGTGAACTTTGCAGTGTTTTGCTGCTGCTCTTGTCACAGCCCCTGCACCCATGACTGACAGCCTGCCACTTAATTACTCGTGACCTATGAAGCTGCCTGCTGAGCCGCAGTGAGGGGCAAAGGGGCAAAGCAGCAAGAGCTTCTCTGCCAATCAACAGGGCTCAACAAGATGAGGAGAGGTGGAGATGACTTTTGTGTAGAACAATAACACATACACTTGAATAATACCAGAAAGGGTTTTTTAAGGTTTCATTTACTGTTGCGCTCAGAGTGACCCACTTTCTTTTTTTCCATCATGACATTATGGATGCGTGTCTGTGCGTGCGTGTTAAACCACAGGGGACAGGCTAACTGACCCCTCAGTGCTTGTGGTTAACCCATGAGCTCATAAATGGACTTGGTGTGTATACTGATACACTGACCATCGCTGATGAGGACGACATGGAAAACTGATGTCACAGAGGAGGAAGGGCCTTTCCATGTCATCGACCCCATTGCAAATGTTGTGTTTACTTATGTTTGATGTGTGCACACATTGGTAGGATTCCAGCCAGCTCAGTGATGTGTGTTGTGAACTGAAGGAATGCCTAACAGCCATTTCGAGGTTCTTCTCCTGTGCCCTCTTGACCTACAGTACACTACTGTAAATGTGCATCAAGCCATGTAATGTCACGGCTGGCATGCGTGGCTTTGTGTGTTTATCTCTGCACAAGCGGCTAACTTTTCAGTGGGAGACAAAGGATTTCCAGGCCAACTGACCAGACAGGCAGCCATTCAAATGACCCAATCTGACATACAGCCACAGAAAAGGCAGATCTGTCCTGACACTGCACACTAACAAGTCCCGTCTGGAGCTGAAACTCAAAAATAGGCCACTGAAGCAAACAGTCTGTGTACAAATAGCTGCTTTTAATGACTTCAGCCACTTATACTCACATTTGAACCACTGTGTCACAGAGATGTCTCAGTTTGTTTTTAATTGTCATTTGGTGAAAAAAAAAGGAGAACCAGGATCATATGTAAACAGCCTACATGTCCAGTGGCCATGATTCCTCTAAATGATGATTAACTAGTGTTGAAAAGTCAGAAGCTCAGAAGCTTCATCAAATCTCTGGACTTGACTGATGTTTGAACAGCAGGTATTGAAATCAGAGCTCGACACCTGATCTGTGGAGCGCCTGCCTGACTCTGACACCCTACACCTTTAATTAAAACTGACACAGAATACAGAAGAGCTGACTCTTGAGGGCACACACACACACACCTATGTGCACACACACATACACACACACACCTATGCGCACACACATGCACACAACCAGAATATGTACGACAGACAAAGTAATTGCACTGCTTAACAGAACTTCAGAGTCTGCTTTCTTAGTGTGTCACCCATACACAATGTTAATGGTGGTCCCACTGACAAGCCATACAGAGCAAAAGCTTTGTAATTACTATGCAGGAGCTCTGGGTACCTGTCACAAATTAGAACATCCATGATAACATAGTGTTATCTTGTTGAGGACTGACTGTGGCTGCAGTGCCTGATGACAGGACCACTTCACAGGTCCTGGGGGAGGTGGGTGTGGGTGAACAAGATGAGGTGGAGGGAAAGTTGTTAACAACACAAATAGAGCAGTCAGAGGATATTAAGAACTGACCCAGGAGTCACAAATAATTCATGTAGAAGAGGACAAGGAAATTGTTTGCATGCTATTCTTAGATTTGATTTTTTTTTCTGCTGATAAACATAATAATAATTTATATGTTTTAGAGCGGCCAGTCGTTTCTTAGTAAGTAACTTTATCAGGAGTGAATGACAATGACGTTATATGACGTGCTCAAATCCATTTCATAAACACACACAGGGAAGAGTATAAAACATCAGTGTAACCATGTTAGTGGAATGAGGAGCTGTATTTGAAGCCTGCCTCACAGTCTCCACGGCAACCAGATTCCTTCAAAACCTATTAAAGTTATTGCTCAGCAGCATAGTTGAGTGACTGTGCTCCACATTAACCCCACTTAATCATATTTAATGCAAAACTGTTGCATCATATTAACACTGTGTGTTTAGGGGGATGGGGGCGAGTTGTGTGTATGTGTGTGTGTGTGTATGTGTATGTGTGTGTTTGCCTGTGCACTGTTATGTAAGACGATGCATCGCTTCCCTATTATTCTCTGTAAGCTGACTGAACCCTGCAGAGCAGAAGAAAAAAATTAAATCAAATCAAAGCGAATATGTTTCATCTGCATCTTATTATTTGGATGCCCATGAAGGTTTCACATACACACACACACATACACACATACACTGAGCCCTCCAAGTGTAAACAGTGCTAGTTCAGGGCTTTCATCCTTAGGAGCAGATTGTCAGCATCACTGTGTCAGGGGTGAATCATATCTGATGTTAACCTCTGCCCTGCACCCATCCCCAGGAAAAGAGCAACTGTGTTTGTGTATGATTTGTGCGTGTGGGTGCAATATGCGCAATTTCTGCATTTTTGCATTTGTTCATGTCAGTATATGCAGTTGAGGTTGACCGACTGATGCCTGAGAGCCCCACACACACACACACACACACACTCACACACATCACATCCTCCCTAATTTCCCCTTTGTCTCTGCCTAGGATGGAGTGAGCTTTGAGGTGCGACGGTACGATGCTTCCAAATATGCTGTTGTCTCCTCAGAGGGACGAACTTTTGACCAAGTGACAGGGGAGCTGGTGAGGAAGCTGCTCATGTACATTGGTGGGAGCAATGAACAAGGTAAAATAATCAGAGAGCAAGACTTCCTGATGTACCAGTGCACTGAGATATGTTCATTCACATCATAGGATCTGATGCAGCTCATGAACTGCCTGTTAAGACACATGATATCATTTCATCATCATATATCATACCATCATAAGAAGAATATGAACCAAGAGTCTTTTTAAAAAGATATGAAATTGATCATTTATTTAATCTAAAAGACAGATGTTAATATTCTAATGAAAGCAACGGAGCAGAAACACACTACATTATTAAAAGAAGTTTTTCACTGATCTTGGTCTCATCTCTTTTACATAATTAATCTCAGCTCTATATTGAGTGGGTTCCTTCTAATGAAGAAAAATGTGTATTCTTCATCTAACACATCATTATCTTTACTTTCTATCTATTTTTGTGAGCAGTTTTGTGGGTATTTGGGTTAAAAGTAGTTTCCTTTCTTATTTAAGATGGCTGACCTGAAGGTGACTTGGCTCCATTGGAGGACACATTTGAATAATGCTCAGACACTAATGTCCTCTGAGTTCATGTTTCCCCACTTCAGGTCAACAGACAAACATAACCTCGGCCCACTAAAAGTGCAAACCAGGCCTCAGTGCAGAATTATCATTTAATTTGTCTGCTATTTATAGATGTGAGATTTACATGGCCTGTTTCTTTTTTTTGTTTTTGTTTTTTTCGCAGTGTGAGAATAAAAAACTTCCTTATTTCCCTGATGATAATATGTACTTAACACAAAAATCACATAAATCCTGACCTTTGGGTTTAGGTCATTTTGCTGTTCAGGACTCAAGTTAATATTGGAGTTACTCTGCTCCTCCTTGTTTAAGCCAACTTTTTCATCTCCATCTTCTCAGGGGAGTCCATGGGAACAGCAGCTCCCATCATCATCACAGTGTACCCCCGCAATGATGGCGTTCTGTCTCGCCGGCTGGTGGTCGCCATCCGCATCCCCTCCATGTACCAGCAAAGCCCCCCGGCTCCCACTGACACCACCGTCAGGGTTGAGGAGCGGCCCGGCATGACTGTCTATGCCCTGTATGTGTCGATTTAAAGATTTAAGTGAATCATAGATAGATAGATAGATAGATAGATAGATAGATAGATAGATAGATAGATAGATAGATAGATAGATAGATAGATAGATAGATAGATAGATAGATAGATAGATAGATAGATAGATAGATAGATAGATAGATAGATGGATATGTGCTTGTTATGTCCTGACACTGTAATTATCCACCTAATTTAGAGCTTCCCTACATCTTCCTTATGCTCACAGGCAGTTTGGAGGCTTCGCAGGCGAGAGTGAGTACCGAGCAGAGGCCTTACGTTTGACACGCACCCTGGGTGAGACGGCCCCCTTCCAGCGCAAGCAGTACTTCTGCTGCAGCTACGACCCACCACTCAAGCCTTATGGACGCCGTAACGAGGTGTGGTTTCTACAGGACGAGCCGTAGAGGCGTTTGGATCGCAGTCAAATCACATGCTGAAGTCTTTATTCAACCTTAACAACCCTCTCACACCTGATAGCCCTGTAGCTCTAACAGTGTTTGATTGGTAAGAACAATACAGTCGGTGACCCGATAGGCCTTTGAACACAGACAGAGATTACCCATGTTGCCTTTACCCATCTAATCTTCTGCTTGTCACACATACAGTAGAGTTGCCAGACTGAAGTTAGATGCTCAAGCAATGGAGCAATGTAGAATTCAACCTCAGTGCAGTAGCTTTCTCTCATTTCATTATCACTTCTTCTGTATTTTTGTTTCTAATTTACAGTCACTGTTGTAGCTCAGAAACAGAACATGTGTGTTAAGGGTTTAAAGATTAAAGGCTTCTAGGTAAGGGAAAATAGGTATTTCACACAATACCTTTTTTAAGAAAGAGCAACTCAGTGGATAATCTGTTGTTAAATAGAACTGAACAGATTTTCTTCGTCCTCATGTTTGTCCGTAAGGGTAGATCAAGTCCTTGTAGAGCCCCCATCTCCCCGAAGAACACACAGTAGGGCTTTACACATCTATAATCTAGTTTACAATATAGTGGTGGCTGCAGAGAAATGAATAGAATTAACATTAGAAACATGGTAGTGAAAAGCACATGTCCTTTTCCTGAGACAGGAACTGGAACACAAAAGGAGTTGAGCCATAAATTAGAATTAGTCTTTAATGAAGTTAATGAAGAAGCTAGCTATTGATGTTGTTATAAACTCTGTGATTACGTCCATGAGGCATTTGTGTGTAGTGAATACTTTATGTTTTAGTGCATGACAACGCCATTTTATTTATTCTCCTGAAACGGTGTTATTTACCATACAGTGTGATTTTCTGTGTTGAGAGTGAATATAATGTTCAGGTTTGATAGTGTTTCATAACATAATAAATATATTATTCAGTTAGTGTGGATAATTCCAACTGCTGTATTTCTTTATTTTGTCATGGACAATATCTTTTATTAAATGTGTGTGTTTCACTTCTTCCCTTCCTGGGTGACAGTGTTGAATAATGGCCAAAATGTTTTTGAGTAACATTACGATGTCACAGTGAAGCTGATCTTTGACATTTGTGCTATGTTGTGTCATAATTAACTTCAGTGGGATCTGGACAAAAACCTTTGGCCTTTGATCACCACATTGTAATCAGGTCATCTGTGACTTCAAGTGAACATTACTTCATCTGAAGGCATTGCCTTGAGGCCTTGCTGAGATTTGACATTCATGAGCGGAGCAGTCACACAGAAATCTGTATTAGTCAACTTGAATCTTTCAGTTTGGACAGTGATTGCCAATAAACTTGATGATAATGCAGAAGGAGGCAGGCATTAGGCAAGTCATTCACCCATAGTGCTAAATGATGGACTTAACATTCAAACACGAGCCTAATTGATGAATTAATTTGGCAAGAGTCACACAGGGCCAGTGTAGAGACACGCTGTGTAAAATTCAGCCATGTTATATCTATCCATCCATCCAATGGAATGAATGCAAAGTAGTGATCAAATATCAACATGTTACAGATGGAAATATAGAAATAATACAGTAAATCGCAGTTATTTAAATTCATTTATGTGCTTCACAATTTAAGGATCAGATGAACATGTTCAAATGTGGTGTTCAGGTCAGCTAAATAACAACATATCAAAAATGTGAAATTTAATTAATGACACATTTATTAGATTTTAATCAACAGACAAAATTCAGCAAAAGAAAAAAAGAACTGCAAAAGAGATATTAATATACAGACATTTGATCAACTCAAGCAAACTAAAGCCAAAGCCCAAGAGATGCTCTCCATGAATAGTCCTTCAAACAGGTGTTAACTGATGCACATTGAGGGGGATGCAATTACACAGCCTGTTGGTGCCTCGCCCTAGTTTAATTAGGAATAAATGGTTTGCATTAAGAAGTTTCAGCAGCAGGCCAAACACTGATAGGCCCTCTATGTATCAGTGTGGCCCTGTAACCCCACACTCATGTAATTACTCAAACAGGAGAGTTCTGGTTTCAGCCTGGCTTTGCATACATGAATACAATAGAAGCCAAGAGTAGAGCTCAGGGTCACTGAGGCAACCCCAGCTTGTCATGTATAACCTTATTATGTGAGGTTACAATATTGCACATACAAAGAGCTGTTATGTAATAAATCTGTCTGATCCCCTTTTTCAAACATTACATGGCACCTTTTCCCAAATGTCTAATATACCTTGAACTATGAAGGGTACTGGGAGATACTGGTCATATAATAACTGGAATTACTGAGACTATAACTGAACTAGCACAGGATCACATTAGTCATATATAAAGGAAGCTTTAATTATGAGGAGCACTATGATACACTACTCAGCCCAAGTTGAGTGTTTTATATATGGACAAACAAATACTCAATGTAAAACTGTTTAGGAAACACACACAGTACTTGCAATGATATTGCAAAAATACTTCACTGCTTAGAATGGGAGTTTGCTATCATTAATAACTACAGGAACTGCAATCAAGAAATTGCTACAAAATATTTTGGTAATAAATCTGTCTTAAAAAATACATTCCCCGTACTGCCTCCTCCTCTCAGCTCTTAATAAGGACAGTTTATGTGCACTTACTCACTGCTAGACAGAAATAAAATCAATCCCATCACTGAGAAGGTTAATAATAATGAAACTCTGAAAAGCCAGAGTTCTCAATCATTTTGCATGAACTTAACTTTAAGGAATAAACAGTATTTAAAAGATGTAATTTCTTAGTAAGCTACTCCAGTATCCAAAAAATTAATTCATTGGTGAACTATCACTGACATCATTGAGCCCTCTATTACTTGCATTTTCTTTTCTTTATTCTACAGCCGAGTGGGTGTCCTTCTACATTACTCCTTGCTTTAGAATATATGTAAGATACAGAGGAAGGGGAGGAGTGTCATTGAACTGCTGGAGCCTGAGCCTCAGTTGGTTTTCTTGTTAGGAGAGTCTGGAAAAGGTGCATATGGTGGAGGCCTCTCCTGTGTGGGAGAAAAGAAAAAAAAAATACCGCATAAGTGCCAAGAAGATCTCTTGTCACTGCCACACAACCGTAACTGAGAAGAGGAGCAAAGCAGCTTACCATGGGCATGTAGACAGTGTGTGGATTGTTGGGATTGAAGTATGCGCTGCCTGCTGCTTCAGCCGCCTTGGAGTTACCTGTGCATAAAATGAAATGTGACAAAGACAGGGAGATAAAGACAGACAGTGACGACTGCTGAACATATTTTGGAACAGACGCCTCAGCTCCAAACACTGTAAGAAGAAGTGATGCGAGGAGCACAGTATTAATCATGTGAAGCACAACAACTGACAGCTCCAGAAATCCACAAGACAAAATATAGTGGCATGCCCTGAGGATGCACAAAGGCAAACATCCTCCTCAACTCCTCAACACATGCCAAACATGGCATTACAGCACACCATGTTCAGAGTGAAACCGTTTTCACCAGAATCCACAAGGTGCCAGGAAAGAGTAAAGGCAGGGAGAGGCGGAGGGGAGAATGTTTATCCCTTGTAATTTTGATGAGTAGCAAATGAGACATCAGCACCCATTTTGCAGTGGTGTGCTTTGAAGTGATTCACTTTGAGGCAGACAGATCAGATCTGACGGGTGCAGTGACACAGACATACAGAGTGGAAAGATAGAGGGAGAGGGAGAAACAGACCTGGAGGTGGTGGTGCTGTCCAGTTCTGGGGGGGTGCAGTCCAATTTTGGGGTGGCCCAGGGTAAGGGGGAGGTGGGGCCATGTAGTCCATACCAGATGGGTACATTCCTGGAACACAGAGGATGGGCAGAAGAGAAAGAGAGATGGAGTTTACAGGTCAATGGGTGTTACAGTCTGTTGGCAATTAGTTACACGGCAAAGACCAAAGAAAAAAAACAGGACAAGATAAAAACAACACAATGATGACAGGGAGAGGTAGAGAGAGAGAGAGAGAGAGAGAGAGAGAGAGAGAGAGAGAGAGAGAGAGAGAGAGAGAGAGAAAAAAAAAA
>OMNW01008592.1:15430-45556 GCA_900303245.1 Selene dorsalis
AGATAACCAAAAATTAATGAAAAAAATTCAGCTAGTCAAAGTTGATTTAAGATTATTAGCGCAAATTGTATTTACCAATCTAAAAGCACTACACTGCAGTAATCATGGGTTTCTTCGGTAGAATCTACTTTTATTTTACAAACTATTAAATTGTGTACAGTACCTGCAGCTGCTGGATAACTGTAGGCCATGTTACCAGCAGGCGGTGGCCCCTGGTAGAATCCATTCTGCTGGGTAGGTGGTGGGTATGGATAGCCATGAGCAGCAGGTGGAGCTGGGCCGTAGCCATTCACCACTCCAGGTGAAGGATAGCCATAAGAGGAGGCACCATTCTGGACAGGAGCAGCACGGGAAGCTAAGACAAAGCAGCAGACAGTGGTCTCTTGAGATGATGGGTATGTTTGTTCACCAAGAGATTTCCTATCTTATGTGTACTCTTTAGACGTGTACATTTTAGGGTAGGGTGGGCTAGGGACTGAAATGTTTCACTCACCCATAAAGAAGCATTCATTTGAATATCTAGCATTGAAAAAGACTGGATGAAGTGAATAAGTAAAGTAGCATTCAAACCATTTGTAGCCAGTTTGAAGAGATGCTGTCCCACATCTATGGCGCCTCCACTTGGGAATGACATCTTGAAATTGGCCTGGCCCTCCCAGCCACCTGATGAGAGAGCAGACGACAATCAGAACACATACAAAAAGCTACATGTGTTTTCTTGTGGATGTCAACTGACACAATTAAGTCCTTTCATTTTCATTTAGCTAATACACCTCATTTTGTTTCATTTTACAATACAATGACTACTATTATTATTGTAGACACAAAATCTACCGGATCAAATCACAACTTGGCAACTGAAAGTAAAAACAAAAGGCCACCTACCACCAGGCTCAGCTGAGACTGTCCCTTTGATGTAGTTTGCTGCAAAGACTGGCTGCTCAATGCTGCAGCCCTTCATCAGATAATAGGGGAACATGGCTGAACCCAGGCAATCCTTGGTGTTACTGGATACAAAAAGCAGCTGCGCCCGGTGAATGAAGGAAGAGACAGGGAATGTGTGGGGAGAGATACAAGAGGATCTGTGAGAATATGAACGCTCTCATGCTTCCAAATTAAAAAATAACAACGGTAATCATGTATAAACAAATGATTAAAATTTTGACAGTACCCTGTATGGTGTGAGATAAATCGTTCCCTTCTTGGTCCCCTTCAGCAGGTCTGTCTTGCAGGCGACATCGCTGAATGACAGCTCCACATTCTTGCATTCCCTTAAAACACTGGGTAAAGAAGGCGCAGGTGAAAATTAAGTGGCCGATTTAACAGCAAATATAACGGATTCACGCATACAATTGTGGAAAAATTATACATTGCTACATTTGAAACTATTGTATGTCGTTGACTGTGACTGCCCTGGTTTACACAAAGTTACATGTGATGACACTTTTGTTCTTGATGTCAACAGATCGGAACCTACCGCTACTTCCTGTTTTGATGTTTGCCTAACACTAGCCACTTTACGTAAAACAACTGACAAAATCTTAAGCCGGTCGTTGATAAATATACACAACGCTTATTTTACACAGTTAACACAACAACTGGAGTTAAACTAGGCTGGGCACAAAGCTAACACAAATGTCAACAGCGGAACGCCTTCGCTATGCTAAAGTAAACCAGGCCAGCTAGCGAGAGGCTAGCGGTTAGATAGCAACGGTGATGACTACGCACTGGAAAGTATGAGGTAAACAAGCCGAAAAAAGAGGCGCTGGGCGGCTGGTTCACATATTTAAGCACACGGACACAATCCAAAACACCAACCTTTCTCCGTTGTTCACCAAAACACCGCCGTTCTGCGAATGATTCCGATTCAGAGCCATGTTTGGGTGCCGTCTCCTGCTCCGCCGCTGCCTGAGCTGTATTTTGACCGTCAGTCTAACGGGGTTGCCACAGAAACGTCACAGGCGTTACGTCACGGCAGCGTCGGACAACTCGTGATTTGCCGTAAAACAGCCAACATCGTTAACACAGAGAGCTGTGTCCTGCTGAAACCTGCACATTTGGGCCATTGTTTGAAACTGGACCGAGTGTAAATAAACAACACGTTTAATCCAATGAAAGTTCTGACCTCAGCACAGGTCCAATGTTTTCTAAGCACCTAGTTCATACATATTTCTATAGTAAAGACAACTAGTCTTAAAATGAAATGAGATGAATAATAACATGTCTACCTGATAGCTCATTATAACATGACTTTTAATTTTAATCGCAAATGTACCGGGACAGCCTAAATGGACAGTCTGACAGGGTGCAGCAGTGACTAAAGGTTTAAGATTGCTTATGTAATAAATGGATGGGTACAACAGTTGCCATAAGGAAGAGTAGAAGGGTTGAGGTTGGCAAGGCCTTTGAGTTACGCAATCATTTCATTTAGTGTCTCCCTGAGGATGCACTGTGCCATGCAAATGCTCAGCAGGAGATGCATTATTTAAATGCTGACCTTTTTATTAATCACCATCCTAGTTTGTCCTGCTTTTCAAATCATCTTCAACTCCTTTGGCGCACAGGTACAAGGATAAGGATGTTCAAGTCTCTGACATGTCATATTTGTCATGACATGACTGCCAATAAAGGCCTACCTTCTACCCAGTGGTGCTGTGTCAGAGAAAGCAGCAAGTTCCCAACTCATCAACACTAATTATCAAGTGTCACGTGACCCTTCCCACCGCGTCAGAAAAAGATTGGATACCCCCAGCGCCCTAAAATATATCACCGTAAACATCCAAACCGTAAGGAAATGGATAACGATTGCGTAAAGCGTTATTTGATCTCTATCGTGTTCTTCCTCGTGGCTCAGCACTGCTGCTGCCTGTCAACCGTCCAGAGGAGGAAAACACCTGAGCTCGCGCTGCCCAGAGTCACCTGCTCTGCCCGGAAGATCAAAGCTGCGTTTGGTCCACTAGTCAGAAGTAACATACATGTGCAAGGTGAGATCACTGAGAGGGATGGGGGGAAATACTGAGAATGGACTTTAAATATTTGCACTGAATCCATCACAGCTGTGTGTGGTTTATTGTTTTCTCAGATCTGACAGGGGCCATTGTCCCAGTGCAACAGTCTGGGGAGGCCTGTGGAGTGAGACTGGGCAGAGATAACAACCACAGCCTGTCCTTCATCAGCAGATATGACAGCTGTTATGCTCAGGTTGAGGTAAAAATAACAGTTTGTGTGACTTGTTTCAAGCAGATGAACCGTGCTCTGTAAGTGTAATTTCCTCTAAATGTAGAACTGTTACAGAAATGTAAATAAAATGTGTCAAACTACTCCAGTTCTTCAAAAGGAAATGCAGATGGTTTCCAACAGATATGTTGCCATGACCTTTGATCCCCAGAACAGCAGAGTGGTCATCCCTCTGCAGGTCCAGTTGACAGGACGGGATCAGTGGCTGAGGGTCAATATCAGCTGTCCCCTGATAAAGAGACACAGTGAGAGGACTCCTCGTCTCCCAGCATGTGAGTGGAGGCAGCTGACTGAGTGTTAATAAGCTGATTGACACAGTAATGTCACATGTATCTCAGTTGTTCAGCTCAGTGTTATCAGCTAAAACACCAACATTGTTTTTCTCTTGAGCCTGGTAGAGAGTTGAATAATGTCTTCACACATTATTGCCATTTAGAAGACAGGAAATTGCACAACACACCATACTGTGCCAGTTCAGGAGACTAACTCGGCTCTTCTTCAGCGTTACCTGGACGGTGTGACACAGAAAGAGCTCTGCGAGTGGACTGTGGCCATCAAACCATTTCTAGTGACACCTGCCACAAACTAGGTTGCTGCTTTGATGCTCGTGATCTCACCTGCTACTATAGACTCAATGGTAAGATGATTGCCACAGTACAGACCACATGGAGGTGATTTCTGATTAGGTCATTTATGTTACAACGCATAGGTCAAGTTGGTTGTTTTTAATGTAAAAAAAAACAAAAAACTTCTGCGTCTTCCTGTCTGTTAACACACCGTCCAGCCTGCTCTCTGGACGGACACTTTGTGTTCTCTGTAAAGGCCACAGACACAGACCCACCCATCACTCCCAGCAACCTTATCGTGAAGGATCAGCCACAGTGTTTCCCTGTGGTCACCACACAGGACACAGCTGTCTTCAAGATTGGAGTTATGGACTGTGGTGTGAAGAAGAAGGTGATGCTGCTCGTCAAGAGTTTGTTTCCACAGTAGGATTCATAGTATTTGAATAAATTATAACCGACTTTTATAAAAATGATCCAGTCTCATGCAAGGTTACTATAAAAACTGCTTAAGCTGCATTTCTTTCCCACTTTAAAATAAATATCTTAATTCATATTTAGTATAGATACGTTTTGCTAATGTCTCAATGTTTCTCTGCTTTTCCAATCTGCTTGGCTTGTAGGTAGATGGAGATGTTCTGATCTATGAGGTGGAGGTGGAGGAGCTACATTCTGCAAGTACAAACAAACAGCCACCGTTTAGGTGTGTTTGTTTTAGGTATCTTCACTCTTCTGTAGAGCTGATGGCTCCACCAGTGCTCACTTGTGAGAAAATGATTGCTCTCAACTTTAATCATACTTGAGCGATGGCCTGTGTTCTGATGAATGAGGGGGGGTTTAGTCTCCAGGTCCTGTGTGAATACACAGCATCAGATCTGAAGCGTGCATCACACCTGCGCTCCCTGTATGCAGTGACAAACCCACCACCTGTGGCTGCACTGGGATACATCAGAGTGCAGATGAGGGTAGCCACAGGTAATAAAACGTGTTTGATTTTCAGTATTTGTTCATACAAGTCCAGGTTTTCTATGTGTCAGGTCCTTAACAAACCACTAGTGACTATATCTGCTACTGTTGCTCTAGATGCATCCTTCACGTCTTTCTTTCCTGAAGACCAGCTTCCACTGAACTTACCCCTGCGTAAAGCTGCATATGTGGAAGTTTCCATTGCCCAGCCGTCCCCGGACCCCACACTTTCCCTGCGTGTACGGGACTGCTTCGCCTACCCTACGTCTAGGCACTCTGTGTGGACACTCCTCTATGATGGGTAAGGTGGAGGCATTTACAGTGGTAACCTAATAATTAAGTTATTTTTGAATAGTTTACTTGTGCAGCTGACAAATTATTCTTTGCTCCTCCTGGCCAGGTGCCCAAACCCTTTGGACAACATGAGAAGCTCTGTCCCCATGGACAACCAGGGGAGGACTACCTCCCACTCCCAAATAAGGAGGTTTGATGTCAAGACATTCGCCTTCTTGGATCCTCATACAGGCCATCCAAGTGTGGAGGAAGTAAGGTTTCAGTAGTGTAGGGGTGTGAGTTGCTTCAGTAACTAAACTATTCAGCTTCTTGGCAGCTGCTTAAATGTGTGATCTCTTACCCAGATGTATTTCTACTGTTGGGTGGAAATCTGCACTGATCATCTTGACTGTGCACAGAGCTGTGCCATCATCTGTGAGTATATCATGTTTGACCTTGTGCACTATGTGTAGTTTGCATACGTGGAGCTGTTAGTCTTTCCCATCTCCTGTCACAGCATCTGAGGGCAAGAGACATAGAAGGGAGACCATATCTGAGCTCGACCTGGTCCACTTGGTGTCCTTAGGACCCCTGCTGCTGGGACAGAACAGCACCGAACTGGAGGCCAATCCATGTGTGAAACAAAGCACCAGTATGTCCTGCTCGGCACAAAACCAGTCACACTGTGAATGACCAATGGCAAAACCTTAATACAAGTTATTTTCCTCCTCTTCATCAGTGTTCCAGGTGACGCTGTTCACCCTCTCTGGTGTTGGTGTCGCTCTGCTGCTGGTACTGCTCATCGTTGTTCGGTCAAGGATCACAAAGTGTAAGAAGACAGAGGTGCAGCAAGCTTGCGATGCACAAGTTAACAGTGAACAGTGTAAATAAACTTTTTCATTTTCTTGAATGTGTATTCAAACTTAATTTTGTACTTTTTGTTTCCACATTAGAAACTGTTATACTGGTGTGGTTATTTAAGATAATATTTATGGTTCAGAAAGGCTCCAAAGTTATTTTAATCATTAATAAAAGTAAATTTCTGCTGGTATTGTACTTTGGATGTCACATTTTAAATCAAATACTTTCTGGGAATTCTTATTGGTTATTTCCCAAATGTATTTCATCTGCTCTGAGGTGCAGGTTATTCAACAATCATAAAAATAAGCTCATCAGATTAATAGTTTATTGACACAAAATATCATCCTTCATATACAAAGGAAGCACAAACACAAAAGAAGTGAAATTAGTAAATAAAAAATGTTGGCGGTAGATTCAGTAAGGTCTGAACTTTCTCTGTGCCCTCAGCAGAGCGATTCTCTGTTTATCCTCCTCGAACTTTTTCCTCAGTTCAGCAATATCTAGAAAAAAAGACATAAACATGTTTTTACAAAGCTTCATAATCATCTCCTCCCCAAAACAGATCCTAGTCTGATGTTGTAGTGAAAAAAAAAAGAAGTCTCAAGTTGTGAGTGTGTACTGTGTTTTCAAACAACTTACGTTCTTTCTGTGTGTTTCTGTGCTGCCAGGTGTAGAAGTTCATCAGTTCCTTTCTCTTCTTCTTCCTCATCTCTTTCTGTAGAGTCTTCTGATTGGCTGCCTCACTGTGGGGACGGGCCTTTGCTCCCTTGTGGCCTTTGGTGACTTTCACCCAGCCTTCCTCATCCTCTTGCTGCTGCTCAGCCTCCTTCCTCTGCCGCTCCTCCTCCTGTCACAAAGGAAAACAAGCCCAGGTTGAGGTGGCATGGACTAGATGGACGGGGTGAAGGTGGAGGAAGAGTATAAAAATGGTCACCTCTTCTTTTCTCTTGTCATAGTTGGCCATGAAGGAGTCGACAATTTGTTTCAGTTTGTCAGGCTGAACAAAAGAGTCGGTGTACTGCTGAATCCATTCTGGTGTAAGACAATTCACCACAGAACATACATGTGTAATTAGATTTGGTTTGATTTGGGATATGCTCATCAGTTAAGTGGCTGAGATTCTAAGAGAAGCCTCAGAGGTTATGCAAAGCAAAACAACCACATATATAATGAGAAAATAATATTAGATCTAAAACTGAAGTACTCACTCTGTACTCCTGTCTTCACTGGATGCTGCTCTGTGCAGACCACCAGAGGCTCGTTATGTGGGTGTGATTTCGCTGCAGTTACACTGGAGGATTTGTGGAACACAATGTAGCCGACTTTGAAACCCTGGGAGGAGGAGGAGGAGGAGGAGGACGGGGACACAAAGATGTCAAATAAGGACTGCAGGGGCAGTGTGAGTGCTTGCTCATAGTGTTACAGTAGCATGCGGATCAACCTTTTTCTCAGCTGGTCTGAAGTACTTGGACAGTTTGGGTTCAGACTCCTGAGAGGATCCTGGGTGGTCCCTGAGCTCCACGGACTGAACACTGCCAAACTGAGAGAACAACTCTCTGACCACAGCCTGCAAGACAAACCGCGGGCAGCAGTTATAGCAATTAAGTATAGCAGTTATATATAACTGTACCGGTTACTATACGGAGAAAACTATGTACATAAAGAGACATGACATGATAGACACTGAGTGTGTGACAACTACATGTTACCTCTGGGCAGTACGGAGGGATGTTGAGGACAAACAGGGTCCGGTCCAGTGGTCTGTGTGAGCTCTTCTCTGCTCGCACTCTGTGCTCTTTCACATAAACTTTATGCTGCGCAGCACTATCGGACTTAAACTGTAGGGACAGGACTGAGAGACACAGAAAGACTGATATAAAAACCCTGAAGACAACACACCACGCAGTACAACATCTGTAATCACACAGCCGGCCCTACTCCGGGCTGAACAAACCGCTTTAAATGACACGAAACAGTTCTGTCATAGCACGAATCTGCATGACGCAGAAAATCTGAATGAAATATTATTGATTTTGTCGAACAATACCTGTAAATCCTCCGGGAATAATACAAGATTGACTACTGGCATGTTTCTTCTTGGCCGGCGCCATTTTGGAATGACCCTTCACACCGGAAGTACAAATAAAACGTAAAAAAAGAGACACGAGACGTGAAAGATTTTTTTCTTTTTCTTTCATTATTATTGTTTTACACACACACCTATGTATATTATATAGAGTTTCCTAAATATAGCCCAAGTCAAATAATGTTTTTTTAAGAAAGTCGGTTCACATTTGTGTTACTTTTTTTTTTTTTTTTTTAGCACAATATCATTACATTACTTATGGCATGTAGGTTTTAGCAAGTATAATATCTGGAGTTTTTTTTTTTTTAGTATTTACAGGTAATGGTTTAAGTGAAATGTATTTATACATTTTGAATAAAAGCATTTTTCTAAAGCCTGTTTCCTTTTTGTTTTAGAAAACCCAGTAACCCTGTGTGTGAAAATGCAGTATACCCACAAATATAATACATCATCAGATGACAGGAAAGAGTCTCAGACAACATTTACAAAGCTAAATATTTAATGGTGACATTTCACAGACACATCTGACCTCTCTAATTTCTTCTTGACTGACAGACCAAGAATGCAACAGAAAGTGATTTACAGTTCTTGAATAATAATTGAGAGTTATTTATATGAGACAGAATTAAATGTATACTGCTTCAAAAATAAGACAACCAAGTAAAACCAGCCACAAAAAGATCACAAAACCTGGAATCAACAAACCTTTGAAAATCAAATCAACATCAACATAATGACTGCTTGAGAACTGGTTTACTGTAAATAGTGTGTTACAGTTTCTGGCCATCCCTGATTTACTCACACATGTCTGTTTCAGTTATTTTGACCTAAAGGCCTCCTCTCTGGTTGAATTTGGAGTTACAGGGGGAACTTCTCTGCTCAGCTTTATCTGAAAAATATGCTAGGATCTGAATTTTCTTTTCTTTCAGTGTTTAGTGCAGATTCAGTTTTATTTACATGGTCTGCACAACCCAAGCAAGAGGGAAAGAGACAGACAAAATAACTGAACAGATTGGTGGAGATCAACAGGCCATCAAACAATCTCTCTGTAACAATCCTGTATGTCTGTCAATTGTTGTTTTTTTTTAACCTCTTCTTCATCTTGTTTTTTTCTCTTTTATCTTCTTTTGTTTTGGGACTTGGGGTGACAAAAGTTAAGCCAGGGAGTATTTTAAAAAGTGTATCAGTCAATTACCAAAAAAAGAAATAAAAGAAAAAAGAAAAGAAAAAAAACTAAACTTCAGTCTGATTTAGCATTCCCCACCACATTGGATTAAAACGACAAATTGCTCCTCATTCTTTTCCACTGGTCCATCTCGGAAACAAACAGCTGACATTTGGATACCACAAAACCAAAAAAAAGGATGTTGATATCCATGTATGTGTAGTCATGTATATCAAATGTGTAAAAATCAGTTTTATATGAGAATGACAGCCGCCTGCTGTCAAGGTGAAAACCACAGTTCATATGTTAACACTGAGAATGTAGTAATGTTTATCAACAGACAGTGTATTACACTAGACATGAGCTATATCTTGATGCGGAAGGCTGTAGCCTGTGAGCTAGGAGGCTCAGTGGTGGAGGTGGACTGTGCGGTGGACTTGAACAGAGCTTTGAGGATGGTTTGGGGGTCCACTTCTGGGGTTGGCTGAGAAGAGGCTCGTTGACCAGAGGGGCGAGACAAGGAGGTGGGCAGACCATCTTTCTTTGTACTGCCGCCTGTGCCTGGAGTGTCACTGAGCCTCCTGCAGGAGCAAAGGAGAGAGAGTGGTGTCACAATTCCTTGCACCCCAAACGGATGATAACCTTTCAGTTTTGCATATTTTTGAAATTAGACAATTTAAGTTGTCATGAAGGTCCACAAATACAGCAACAGGTACTGCCATTGACATTTCAAAATAAAGCGTGTAAAGGAATTTTCCCTTTTACTTAAGGTTGTATTAGGCGGTGTATACACACATCACTTAGTAATTCCAACAAGTAGTAGTTCATTGTTTGTCTCAAGGATAGCTGTGAGAGCAGTAACTGAGTCAAGTTTGCCCAGTACCAAACAGCAGTTGTCATAGCAACTAAGGCTGCAAAGATATAATGGTCAGGTCAATGAACTGTAGTGATACTGGTGCGACGCACAATCTTCCTTTGGGGGTGCAAAATACATGATGGAAGGTGAATTGTTCTTGAGGATTTGGCCCAATGGAATATTTACACATGTATGGTGAGATGCTGTGGTCCATTGAGGAACATCCATATTTGTATATGTAGTAACATTTGTACTTGTTTACATATGCCCTGCAATGAAGATCACCTTCAAAACAATAACATGACAGTATTAACTTGTATTGCTCATGGTCATTGGGCAGGTATTTGGTTGCAATTTGAATGATCATTTCTGCATTTCATTTGCATTTAAAATTATATTGAAAATGATGAGATTTTTGTTGGGTCTTGTACCAAACAAACATGTTTCAGTACGTCTGGACAATATTATAATTTGTAGGCCGAAGCATCTCTGGAAAGCCACCACAACACTAATGATACTAACGAAACACAACAATGTTGTGACATATTATACATTTATCAAAAGAAGGCAGCTACTTGGCCATTTTGCAATGTTGGTCTGCTTAATTGTGAAACCCTACTTGCCCATGTCTCACCTTCTCAACAAAAAAATACTTTCACACAAGACATGGCTCTCCTGAAACTTAATCAATCTCAAGTTAATCAGCTTGTATGATTTGCATCACAAAGCTTAACTTGATTTCATCAAATATGATCAATAACCATGTAGACTGGTCACCTGAAAACACTACATCCAATGCTTAGGCAAAATAACACCATCACAAAATGTATTCTGCATCTTCAAATGTAACTCAGTGTCCTACTCAATAGCTTGATACACAGATAAACAATTACTCAAACAAGATAGCAAGCAAACCACGCCTCCACAGTTGTTGTTGGACTATAATAAGTTCCATACACGAAATATTACTGACCGTAAAAAAATTTTTGAAAATAGTATAGGAAAATACTATTGCACATAAGGTGTGGTCACCTAAGATAGAGGCAAATGCAGCTAACTGAAACTATACACAAGAAATTATGTGCACATGAACACATCCAAATACAGATTGATTTGAAATGAAGGAATGAAGCCTTGCAGGCTCACTTACAATAGAATGGGCTGATCAGATGTGATGACATTTCCCTGAATATGAAGGTTACACTTCATGGGCTGGCCTGGGGGTGGACAAGAAGAAAAGATAAGAAAAGAAACAAGTGCAGAGAAACATCCTAGGTTCATCACTCTGGTTACTGACAGAGCATTGCAAAGTGCAACCAAGCAGAATATCCTTCTATTCAACAAACACACTTTGTCTTCACAAACATATAAATATGTGCTCAAACAGAAGACTTGTCATCAGCATTGTGGTTATTAATCTGCATGAAAAATAGAGGACAGTGCCCAAAACCCAGAGATCCATTTGACGTGTGTGTCCTTGCTACTGGCACTCACCATCCAGGCAGCGATTGTTGTACTTCCTGTATGCGCTCACAGCGTCCTCTTTACGGACAAACACCACTTCAGCCACACCCACCTTCACCAGGCGAGCACGCTTCAAGGCACCGCACACACAGAACAGTTCCTGTGGACAAATAGATGTGGAGTGCAAGCACAGCTCAGATGAATCATCATGGAACAACAGCATTCAGCACATCACTGAATATCAAACGCAACCAAAGGTTATACGCAAACAGAGCGATTCACTCACAACTATGTCTTCCTCAGTGACACGTGGATGCAGATTGTTCACCGTTATTTTTGTCCCCTCCAAAGGACTGAAAGCAGGCTAGAAAGAAACATGGGAACAACACATGTTAATGCTTATACAATGAAAATAGCTGACCTTAAAGAACGTGTTCGAAATGTTTAAATGTGTCTATAAGGTCCACATGCTGTATATGTTGGCTAGACGTTAGTCCACCTGCATTGAAATCTAAATGTAAGTGTGGGGTGAACATCAAACACAGACAAGAGACCATTATCTGGTTCCACCATTTCCAATAAAACTAAGAGTAGGGGAGAGCTTAAGCTCCTATTGTGAAAACATAACTATGTAATGCTCATGTTAGCTAAAAAAAAGAAAGAACATTGTTTACACAATATGAGTGTGCTGCTTGGAGCAGGAAAAGGTGGTGTTATTCAAGTCAGTCTGTGATAAATAACCTAAGTTCAAAGGAGAAGGGGTGTACACTGTAAGCAATTTTAAACTGAACTTTTTACTTAGATGTCAATGAAGCTTAAGCCTAAAGGAGACACATTATGCTGTTCAATATTTAAGAACATCCTTACAATGTCATAATGTCATATGTTCATGCTGAACCTCTGAAAAGTTGCACAACATGAGCAAAAGGGATCCTGCCATAATCCACCAAAGAGACTTCACATGGTTTCCACTCACTAACGAGACCTCCGCGAGAAAACTGCCCAAGCTGCAAGGGATGAAAACCGTAGGCCAGACACGGGGTCCAACATGTACGGATGCACCTCGTAGCTGGCCATGTTTGTAAAGCCGACCAGTATGTATTTAACAATGCAAGGTAAACAAGCACACACGGGCCTGCACTGAGCAAGCCAATCAGAGGAAAGCAGAGGGGGCAGCAGCCAACACAAAGTGTTTCACCAAGTGGCTGCATAGCGGTTGAAATTTAGGATTTTTCTTGACATCCGTATGAGACAGGTACGAGAGTATTTGGAGCTGAGAATCATACAAAACTACTCTGTAAGTGTTCAAGATTGACATGATGGTGAGCAAACAGCAGTATAATATGTCTCCTTTAACATGTTTTATGTCGCCTGTTTAAAGAAGCTACTGAAACAGTGGAAATGCAGTTCACACTAAATAACAGCAGGTGGAGAATGCAACAAAGAACATACAGGTGCTTGCATTAGATTCTCACCTGAGGTGGAGTAGGAGCTGTTGTGCTGGTTTCTGCTGCGTTTTGCTTGAGAGTCCTGGAGACTGGCTGCAAGGCTGCAGCTGACGACCGGCTGGCAGCCATGCTGGTGTTGGGCCGGGTGGGAGCCACAGGGACGGGAGGACGTGGTGCTGTGTAAGCATCATTTTTAACCACCTTGGTGATGGGGGCTGACATGGAGAATGCAGAGCCTATTGTACCAGACTGTAAAAAAGAGGAGTAGAATAGTTTAATTTAATGTGGGAAAATAATACTTAACAAGTACCACCTAAACTGTGTGCTGAGTCTTTAGGCAGACCTTACCCGTGATTGTAGCATATTGTTCGCAGTAGTAATTTTTATTTGTTTAGCAGAGGTGCCATCAAGCTCATTTGAGACAGGCTATGGGAAAGAAGACAATATATTTAGTGCCATGTTTTACAGATTTAGCCATGACACAGAGAAACACTGTTGTCTTTCAAAGGACAATGTTCATACAAACAGGGCTTCAGATCTGTTATAACATGCCAAGAAAAACAGCTCTACCTGTGAAGCTGCACGTATTCCACCTAACATCCCTACCGGACGTTGCTGTGAAAGGAAAAGTCATACATTAGTATGCTGTACAATATGTTCACATAATCCAATAAGACCAATACACTTAATTACATATGGGATATGTCATGGATCTTCCACAAACAAAGCATCTTATTTTTTCCTCACCTGGATGGTCTTGGTTATTTTTAAAGGTGGGGCAGCAGCTGCCTGTGTCGGTGTCCCTCCAATGCTCCTCTTCAGACTCAGCCTGTCACGCGCATCCATCATTCTCTTATTATTGCTCAGCTGTGCCGGTGCACTGCCCCTCACATTCAGTCCTTGTACATTAGTGGCAAACTGCCTAGTGTTCATCCCGCCAGGATTGTTGTTGGTGTGTATCTGTATCTGTGGCACGAGCGGGTGACTCTGTATTTGGTGCGTTAATGTGGCCTTTTGAGTGGTCTGCATGGGGACAGTGAATTGATTCTGCCCTTGTTTGCGAGAGTTAATCATCTGGCGGGCATCTTGAACTCCTCCTGCTCCTCCCCTGCCTCGGATCTTAAAGCGAGCATCTTTCTGGCCCAGTTTTTCTCTTGCATCCTTCACTTGAAAACCTGAGACAAGAGATGGATAAAAAAGTAATCAAAACTTACCACTCATAACTGCCAGTTTTCAGTTAATAAAAAGACATAACCAAACACATCATTTTTAATTACTGAAACGACAATGGCCAAACTTACCTGCTCCTGCTCCTCCTCCAAGCCGCTGTCTGGCATCATTAACTCCAATCTTCTGTCTGGCATCGAAACTTTTGCCAGTGCCTCCTGCTCCTGCTCCTCGTCCAAATACGGGCCTAAGACACAGAGGCGCAATTCAACGTTGAAACTTACACAACCCATTACAACAGTGTAAATGGAGCTCTTTTGTTATTATTTACAGACGCTATATGTTCATAAAAATATTAGTTTAGTTGCGACACATACAACATTAAAGTTCAGTTTATTACTTTGTGGACGGTTTCGGTTTCACGCTGCGGGGGGTTGTGGGGGTGGGGGGTGCAGCAATGAGCTCTAGTGTTACTGAATTTATCTACTTTTTCTCGGAGTGAATGAAGGATAATCATACTAAGTTTTGAATGTGGCTTTGGATAAACCGCATCCAAATTCAACGCAGTACTCTCAGTGACCACATAATGGTAAATGAGTGGGAACGAAACCCGTTTTGCTAGCAACATAAATATTAGCTTATGGCTAGCTAAACTCGTCGTGCGCTACAAATATTAGCAAACGGAAACGCAATTTTGTTTGGTTTAAACGGGCTTTAGTAAACCTAATCACGTGCAATCACAAAAGTGAATTAAATGTGAATGTCTACAGACTTACGGCCCTACGCTCAGCTACTTGGCCTAGCCTTTACGACATAGCTGGTTCAAAGCTACTGGCCGTAATGGGCTAACGTTAGCTATGACAACCTACTAGCTACCTGCAGCTCTCAATCCTCGTTATTCTTTCAGAAATGTAACTATGAGTTGCCATGTACTACATAAATGAACATAAATCAGAGAATGCGTGATTTTAATACCGTTTAGCTGGAGCCTTGAGGTTAATACCGCGCTGTCGTATCACTTCATCCAAAGAAACGTCTGCCATTTTCTCGCACTACTTCACGACGCATGCGCAAACGATAAATCTTTATGTGGGACTACGGAAGCCGAATCGAGTCATCTTTCCAAACGGCGGTCGAGGAACTGACGACGTATTAAACCGTTTTAATTCTTGTTTTCGTCGATTATATGTTGCAGTGTTTAATGTTTTATACCATAGTGTTCAACACCTACATACACACTAAAATCGTCTGAACATAACCTTCCTCCCGTTGGCGATTAAGTTATCTGCCATCGATTACATATGCCCAAACGCAAAGAACGTTCATGCAATGCTACCCATGAGCCTTTGCGCCAAATTGGCCCACAAAATAAGAAAGATTCAGTGTTACAATGATAATTTAAGGCCACTAAATCACAACTTCACAGTTATATTCCACAACAGTTTATTTGACACACTTATGAATATCGACGGAAACAGATATGAACTCTTGTCCATGATAAAATATCAGCACCCTGACAGAGAATCCCCGGACATTGTGACTATGCTGTTGCAGGACTATCGATTGGTTATGCCTTAAACTGATGAGTAAGGAAAATAACGACGCGGGGTGACGCCCGTGTCCTCGTTCATATAACGAGATGAATTTTTGACGGGGCACAGGTCTGCTTGCTGAGGTGACTCGCCTACTTTGCGAGATGCCTCGTGGGACTAGGACCTTCCCCAACCCCTTTGTTGTTAAACAATAACTTTAAAGTTACCGGAGTGTCAGCTGACAGAAAAATCACAGTTCACCCATGAACAGAACGACCGAGAAAACATTCAGAATATTACAGTGAAAGCAGAAGTTATAACATCAGATGTAACAGAATTTCCAAACCAGTACAGAATATATTTCTTTTAACTGTAATCTCATACAACATGTCCATTCATTTGGCCGGTGAAGCGTGTGGCTTATATTTCATATCCAGTTTAAGTGGACTGGACCTGACACTGACTTTCTTGAATTTAAGTATACCTGTAGCTTCTTTAGCTGCACACAAGAGCAACGCAAGACAAAACCTGCTTGCATTGCACCATTGGAAAAACTACATTTCCCAGCATGGAGTTGGGCAGGCGCAGATCCAACCTGCTGGGTCGGTGCCCTCCAGCTCCTCATCACCGCTGCCTCACGTCGCTACCTCTCGGATCCGTTGGTGGAGAAATGGCTGCAGCTCTGTCCCGTGCCCTCAAATTGCCCGGTAAGATGCGCTACACGTATTTCAGCCAGATTTAAAAAGAAACGAAACAGATTTAAGCTCATCATTAACGGAAACCACCACCGGTCACAGTCTCACTCAGCCTGTGGTGGTCTCCTCTTTCAGCTCTTTAAATGAAATTTATCCATCTAATTCCCTGATGTGTCGCACACATTTAAGATCTGCTCCACATCACCCACCCCCCGTTATTGAGCATGATGTCCACAGTTTGTTATGTAAGATGGACACACTGTTATCTGTGACAACAGATCACCATGCTGACGTCTTTCTATCAAAGCGTGTCTGCTGTGTGTTGCTGCTGCCCGTTAGCTAGCTGCTAACGTTAACCCTAACACAACCAAACTGCTGCACAGTAAACAACTGAGCGACGGTCATATATATTTATATTATACTACAGTATATAAAATTGCTCATCATGCATCCACTGATATGCGCCTGTCATGATATTTTTCTAAAAGTATTTGCAATTGCATGTATTCCTAACTCTATTTATTGTTATTCTATATTTTAATTTTTTTTTCTACATTTATCTCTATTTGTTATGTTTAAAAAATATAGATTAAATATCTAATCATAACCAACAGTTATTACTATAATTAGTAGTAATGGAAGTATTAAGTTTTATAAATGTGTTACAGATGCATTAATTAAAAAAAATGATGTATGTATGAAATAGTAACTTTATTCTTATTATTTCCCCGATATTCCCAGTTTATAGTTTAATTAAAATCTAATAATAATAAAAAATAATTTTGATATTAACATAGACATAAAATATTAAATTTGTGTGTCAGTGTATCATTCATTAGGAATTGTCAGTGTGAAAAACTAATATGTTCTGAGACTGAATGAGCTGTCTCTGCTAAGTGTTCAGAGTAAAATAAGTATACGTCTATAATGCTCCAGTGCTGCTAGAGAGTGTGCTGAGTGACTACTACAAGTTGAGCTCACAGGATACCCAATCCTCACCAACACCTCCTGTGTCTCTACAGGGAAGAAGGGCTCGGAGCTCGGGGAGTATGACCCTCTCACTCAGGCAGACAGCGAGGACGAGAGTGAAGAGGATGATCTTGTGCTCAACTACCCCAGAAATGGCCTGGGCAGGGACAGCTGCCTCGGCCCAGGGTCCTCAAAGCTGCGAGGAGGCAGGTCCGGAAGGCTTGTGGGAGCCAAGGATGAAGAGCAGGAGGACGAAGAGGAAGAAGAGGATGAGTGGAGAGAGCGACTCCCCAGCAAATCCAGGCAGGACAGAGATGACATGAAAGGAACGCAATACTGGAGCCAAAGAGACTCGGGAAGGGACAGGGTGGGGGAGGACAGAGGTGGGGCTGGCCCGCTAGGAGTTGCTGGGCTGGGGGATCACAGCACAGATGCAGAAGAAAAGAGGATGAGGATGAAGAACGCTGTCCGGAGTGCGTTTTTCTTGGTCCCCCTGGTGTGTGCCACATTGCTGGTACTGGTATGTGCATTCCTGATCCCCTGCCAGAAGGGAGAGCTGGGGAGGAGGCCGCAGTGGGAGAGAGCTCTGGGAGACGCAGGAGGTACAAGGAACTGTGTCGTATGAAGTTTGCATGTACAACGTATTTATTACAAGGGTGTACCCACTGTCTTCATAAGGACTTATGTAGGAGACTCTTTGGCTAGACAACATTGCTCACCCTTTAATTACTCAGCTGTAATTATACAGGATTGTGAGAATCACTCTTCCTACCACATGCTCTGTTTCAGCATGCACTACGCAACTACTGTAGAATGGCGAACTCATAAATACAAACTCAACAGTATTATGAGTTAAATGAGAATGAGAATTCATAATAGTGTTTTAGAAAATGCACATGGACAAGCCAGTCAAGAAATTAATGTTTTGATGCTTACTCTCATGTCATTTTTCAGCTGTAACAAACTGTAAACGTTGGTCTCTTGGTCTAGGTGTGACTCCACCCGCGCTGGCGTTGTGGGATGTTGATGGTGATTCTGTGGAGGACGTGTTTCTTGGTGTCACTGAATGGACCAATGACACTCATCACACCCAGAGGAACAAAAGTATGTGAGGAATTCTTTAAAAAAAGGCATAGCTGACGTGTCTACCCTCAGAAAGGCCACAAGCTCTGTTGCTGCTGTTTGTAATTAACTGGTTCAGTTGTGTTTTCTTCAGTTTACAGTGCTGTGGCGCTGTCTGCACTCAGTGGTCAGGTGCTGTGGAGGAAAGTCATAGGTGAGCCGGTGATGTCCATCCAGTGTGGTCTGCAGTACAGCTCCCAGCCGTCACCCGTGTGTCTCCTCATAAGCAAATCCACTCTCACAGCAGTCAATGGCACCACAGGTTAGAGAACGAGCTGCACAGGTTTCTGTCAGTCTCACATCAGTATCCCTAACCACTCCTACAAACTCTCTATATATGGTTTTGATTTGTCGTTGGAATATTGTGAGTGATTTGTTTACATGTAATTAAAAAATGTAATTTCTCTTGACCGTAATTTTCCCACCCAGACCATAGAGTGAAGTCAAGAGGGTCAGAACCCTGGCATTTGAAAACAGGTCAACAAGGGAAACCTACACCAAGTATTCAAAGTGTTACAACAAAACAAGGTCAAAGAGGTTTATTTTCAATCCCCAGGGAAGAACTTGTCGTCAGTCCAGCTGAAGAGCATTGAATCCCAGGCGGTCCTGCTTCCAGATCTCCAGGGCGACTCAGTCCCAGACCTGCTCGTAGCCACCCTACCTGCAGATGAGGTAAAGCTTCAGCTGTATGCAGTCGTTTGGGTTCCCCTGGGAAAATGATGAGTACAAGAGCTACAGCTGCTGAATGTGCTATTTTTATTCCATGAAATAAAAAGTAACAGTATATTAATAACTGAAAAAAGGCTTTTTAAATGTCTTTTTGTTGCATTTTTTTTCTCCTATGCACATGAGGTTACTCCGAGGTCTTTAATATATAGTATGCAATGCTGTGCAACTGTACATTGTGGACACGTATAATCCTTAGGCTTCTCTAAAATTCACAGAGTACCTGTAAATTTCAGCTTACTTCCATGGGTACTTCAAATAAATGGAAATGAATCGATTGAAATTCACCCATTGGTCTCATGTACATGGAATCAAGGAGCAGTGGTTTGGCAAATCAGTCTCCTGATCGCTGTATCTGTCTCCAGGCTCTGGATCTCTCCCTGACGTTGATCTCTGGGCTGACTGGGGCGCAGCTCGGACGTCCTGTACCCTTCAACCTCACTGGACAAGGAAAACTGATCGGTCCTTTGCTGCATGAGACACAAAAGGGAGCATTTTACATCCTCTTTGGACTCGGTAAATGAATAGAAATACTGTACAATCAAAAAGTGTTTCAGATTGTTTACAATGTTGTTTTACATGACTTTGTGCTGCTGTCTGTCTCCTCAGGAAACGTAGAGGCCATCTCCCTGCGTGATATCTACATTCGCGCCACTGGCAAAATGCCCATTACACAGGCACTTAAAATTAGAGATCCAGGGTGGGAGGAACTCAAGAAAACCAATTCATCCTCATTCATACACATCTACAGGTACACCTTAATGACTGGCACTTACTATTTTATTTACCTGTTTATTTCATTTGACCGTAACAGAAAATGTTAAACGTGTAAGTCCTAACAGCTTACAGTGACAGCTACATGTTTATTTGAGTGTTTCTGACTGATACAAATCTTAGCCTCCTCTCTGGTGTCTTCTCTCCAGAGGATCAGAGCGTGTGGACTTCCTGCTCCCTCTTGTGGCTGGTTTTGGCAACAACCACAACAGCCTGGACACTGTTTCTAACCTGAACGCCACCAGAAGTGACTGGGTGCTGGTGTACGGCTCCAGCAAACTGTCAGTGCTCAAACAGAGGGACATACGTAAGAAATGGACCTTTAACTCAGCTCCCATTCACAGGTAAACCCTGCATATCACTGTTTTACCACTGACTGAATGACTGTTACAATTCAGTTGTTTCATATGATTAAATACCAATCACAAAATATGTTATACTGAAGAATTGATTTCCTTAAAGTGTTTCGTTTCCTTTTATAGCCAACCAGCCCTGGGACACTTTAATGATGACGGAGTCCTTGACCTTTTCTTTCAGCATTCGGCAAATGGCGTCATGGAGGTAAAAACATTGGCAACATTGAGTTAGACATTAGATCCTCACCTCTCTGGTTTCACCTGGTCTCTGTGTTTTTTGCTCTAATTGTTTTGTTTTGCCCTCTTCTCTGTCTGTCAGGCACAGGTCATTGATGGGGCAAACGGGCACCTCCTCTGGTCCGCAGAGTTCGTGTGTCCTCGTCTCGTTCTGCAAACTTCTGCAATTTCCACCTCGAGCGGCCAGTCAGCTTTCCTTTTCTGGGCCAGCGAACCAATCAATGCACAGAAGAATGTTACCAAGACAACTGTGAGTCTGCCACAGAGGATTATTTGCAGCAAAGTCACTTGTATCAAAAAAGCACAGAGAGCACTGCTCTGCATGAATAAGAGTTGGGCCTTATGTCAAATACTCAAACTGTGTACTGGCTGTACAGGTGGCACCAGGTGTTGCTGCAGCAGAGCCACTCATCAGAAAACTCTTCCTGCTGCACCCCACGTATCCCACAGTCCTGCTGGAGCTCACCAGTACCACAGACACCGCAGTCACCTCTGCAGGTAAAGTCACCACAGTTCAAAACGTACTGTCACTGCAGGACACTGTAGAGCAATGTCTGTAAGAAAACCATTATCATCTGCCATCCAACAGTCAGATCACTAATCTGTGTGTTTCTCCTGCTTCCTCCCTGACAGTGAGCTATGCAGAGCATCAGAAAGACGCCTCCTACATCACTGTATCCTCTCGGCCCACAACTGACTCGGAGCCCAGCGCTCGGATAGTCAAGAGCATGAGCCTCAGATCTGCTGTTGCCAAGGGGCAAATTGTGAGACTGGGGGAAAGCAACAAGACGACAGCGCCGGTTAAACCCAGCGTGTTCGAGGTCAACAAGTTCTTCAGGGGTCTGTCCTTCAAACATCAGGTGAGAAACACAGGAGGAGGCTGAATCAGTTAGAAGGGCAGCTATATTTATCTGAGGCTCAGTAACAACAGTCAGCGATAAGCACCTACCGTGTTTTCTCTCTTTAGTGATGAGGCACCACTGCGACCATGGTACAAGCGGCTGGAGTGAGGATAAAGGGATAAAAGCTGTGGATAGCTCTGCACTACGGAGAAACTGAGAATCCATTTGAGGCTGTTTACATATTGTTCACTATTGACAAATTACCCTTCTGTTACTTGAGTGATTCCTTTACTCATTTGTAGGTAGAGATTTTGTTTTCATTGTTTTAGTTCATATTGTGTTTGTACAATGAAAATGATTTAAATTATTCAATTTGCGTACAACTGAATGTTAATTATTGTGTGGACTTGATGGCGATGGAGGAATAGTTTCAACCTGTGGACTGTGAGGATGAAGGAACATTTAAATGTGTTTACAGTATGCATCACTTATATAACTCTTTAAAGCCAGTGTAATCATGTGGTGTCATCCCTCAGTCACATGCATTTTGTCACAAAGCCACTAATAGTGTTCTTTCTGCTCATCACCCAGTTGACTTGTATAGGGTAAATCTGTAAATATGTAATGCTGTACAGTATTTATTGGTTTGCTTTCACGTTTTGAATTTTATTGTTGGATTTTTTTTTGGTCTGATTTTGTATGTTGCATAATCAACCACTGTTTTATTTTCTCTGCATATGTGGCTGCTAAGGGTTATGGCATTTAAATGTAAGCTGCAACTTCACATATTGCAAGAGAAAGTATGGAAACCACCTCGATACTGCTGACGTGTCTTCTGTGTCGTTTAATGTTTTTTTTGTATCCAGTGAAATTATGCAGAATACCTGTTAAAGGAGAAGTGCCGTTTTTTGCAACCTGGACTATCCCCCAGTGAGCGGCTCGGAGTTGTGTTGTTGTTGTTATCCGGATGATAACAACAACACAACTTCGAGCCGCTCCAAACTCACGGGGGAATAGTGCTGGTGATTCATAACAACATATTGGTGAAATGAAGGAGTTTCGCAGCAGATAACGTCTTATTTAGACGCCGCATCCTTGCCGCAACAACTCCCGTTATATGGATATACGTAGATCGCGAGTGGATCTAAATATCTTCCGAAGGACTCCTAGTTACACCAAGTTGTTCGGTGAGTAAATGAACGTATTTCATGCTAGAAATAAGGTCCAGGCTGCAAAACGGAACTTCTCCTTTAATAGGAGTTATTATTAGGGAGTGAGACTGCTGTGTTGTTAGCATAGCGCAGGGTGGCGCTGTTGGGCGTCCAACGTCCAAAATAAAAAAAAAAAGCTTACCCCCCCAGTTTTCCGCATTGCTGCCGCAGCTCCCGCTGTAAACATGGCGTCGGCCCTCGGTCGCCTGGCCAGGCTGTCGGCCTTCACAACCGTCCGCCGCTCCCCCTCCTCCTCCTGCGGGCCGGGGACAGCAGTGACTCCGTGTCGGACAGCGGTGTGCACATCGTCCGGTGCTGTTCTACCCAAACCCAAGAAGGTGAGTGTCGGTGTGGAGTGAGAATGACAGCCCGGTTAAGCAGTTAGACAGCAGAGGGGAGGCTCTCCCTGGAGGAATAGACCCATGAGTAGAAACACAGTGACACGATAATGAATCTATGTGGGTGTTTATGTCTTCAGAGATTTGAGTAGGACAGCTCTGCTGCAGTGTTTCTCGCTGATAAAGTACAAGTCATCCATGCACAAGCTGCCTGACATGAACTAACTTAGTTGTTTCTATGGTGGGATGTGTGACACTGGGGAGCAGACCCCCTTCGGCCTTTTCCGGATTGCTCTCGTAGTGGTGCCCTTCTTGTATGTGGGGACTCAGATCAGCAAGAGCTTTGCTGCGCTGCTGGAGGAGCACGACATCTTTGTCCCCGAGGACGATGACGATGATGACTGAGGGGTGTGTAGGCTTCCTGGTTATCAGGTACCTTTGGGTTGGATTGTGGGTTTCACTGTGAATTGTGGCAAAGTACACACACACACACACACACACCTGCTCCAATCTATTTGATGCATTGGCAACAGTTGTGGGAGTCATTCACTTAACCAGTAAATGACACATCTATCTATTATTAATATGCTATTTAAGAGTTTACAAATGTATAAGACCACTACCATCATGTCCCCACACTGACAGCTGAAATGCACCAGTAGAAGGGGGATATTTTATTGTAACACTCTTGTGTGCTTGTTGTTGATGCAGGTAGTCAGGTAAGACATAACCATAATTATGTTATTTAAAATAGCAGGGGAGAGCATGAGAATAAAAAAAAGTCTCCACTCTCACTCTGAAACTCATTCTTTCCTCCACAGATCACCTCGTTTTGCCTCCACCACTGGGTCTGTGAGCCTCTGCCTTCCTCTGCCGTGTTCTTGAGTCGCCTGTGTCTGCACTGAATTCAGGGTTTTTGCTGGATAGCTGCCTAGATAGGGCTGTTGCAGGCTGATTGTAGTGCACTGTATTTGCATGCCTTACTTGTCTTAATAAAAGGATTAACAACTGTAAAATGCAGCAACTGCGCAGTGGATTTGGGTGCAAATTGATGGCATTTGTGCACTTAAAAAACAGACATGTCATTGATGAGAACACAAGTTCTCATTGTTTATAGGACAAGTCTGAACTAGACACTACTTTTAATAAACCACCGATCAAAATATAACCTAAAGAGTAACATATATCCAGCGGTAGCACAAAATAAACACAAATATACTGTTTATACATTTGTGGGGTGTTACAGGGACAATTAAAGATATGTCTCTTAGAGGTCCCATGTAACTTCAGAACAGGATTTCTAGGTACACAAAATAACAGACCAACAGTTCATCGATACTATTGTTAAAGGGACAGTTCATTCAGTATCACCAAACAGCAGACATTGTTGTAAACAGCTTCATTAAGAATGTTAAAAGCGCCTGTATTCATAGAACTGCCTGTTTATAGCATGTTTGTTTTGGTTGAACTGTCCGTAAAAGTTAATACCTAGAGCTTTGATTGTGAATAAAACACAACTGTAGGCATGTGATTGTTAAGTGTTTATTTACAGTAAGGGGGAACATCTGTTACACTGGACACAAGCAAGCGGGGTCAGAGGTCATGGACAACTACAGAGTTCATGGGTCATGACCCCGGTAGAATTTGGAAAGGAAGTCAGCGGGACGAGCCTCCTCAGTCTCGTAAAAGTAGCGCATTATGTGGGTCTTCTGCTTCCAGATGTGGATCGTTTCCTGGAGCTCCATCTTACCCTGGAGGTCCAATAACATGCACAGAGAAAAATATTAAAGTAAAGTTACAATGAAATAACAGCCACCAACACTGATGAGAGGAACTGAGCAGCCTATAAGTTCAATAAGTGAGTTTAAATGATAATAGAAAGTTTTCAGATTGGACTGTTTTTACCTTAATGACTAACATGTCAATTACACGGGGGTCAGTGACGTGCTTGTTTTTATCGAACATCTCCCTCAATTTGTCTCTTCCCTGACGCGTTGTGATGTCCAGCTGAAATCCAGAAACTGTGGAGAAAGAAGTGCAAGAAAAGAGTCAAAGAGCTTCCACCACATCAGAATCATACAGGAACTAATTTTTAGTTGCTTCTACTTTTATGACGCTCATCTTGCATTGCTTACTACTCAACAGAGGCCATGAAAAGACCTAATTTCTCACCCAATTCAAATTACTATGTTTGAAAAGCACAGCAAAGGTCAGATCAGACTTTGGCTACTCAATCCACATTAAATAAAAGGGATAAATCAAATCATAGTTCTTGGTATTAACGTATGATTTGTAAAGAATATGAGGGCACAGCGACAATCCATACCCTCTTAAATATTGCATCATAAATAATACCTGAAGCTCAGTATAGACATACATCCTATATAACGTAACAAGGAAAAGACACATCTAACAACAATCATCAACAAGCACACTCGAGTGTGCTACTGTACCTGGTTTGAAAGGTTTCACCATGGCACCTCAAAGTGTACACAGACAACTCATCACAAGGTATAAACCCACATATCAACTGTCAATTGTCAATCAATCAATCATTGCCACCGATAATAGCAGTAATAAATTGGCTTTTCCAAAACGCACAGGTCAATATCAGATAAAGCTTCATGGATGCTCATGTAAATGCAGGTGCTGCACTGGACAATAATGTTTAGAGCCAAATAAACAATTACTAGAGGAGATGTTTCATGCAGGTTTTGGTTTTTTCTCATTATTCATTTAGTTTAAATTACAACATCGACGCTTCTATTAAAGGCTGTTGAGCAGAGGGCGTCTGTTAAACGTACTGTTGTGTTTAGGTTGCTGTTTGCTAGCAGCTAACGTTAGTCATTACGCTGAACCTCCACATAGACACGACCTTGACGCTCGCTCTGCTTTTTAAACACCTTCAACCCGCCGCAGCGGAGCCACAAACCTGTGTTCGGGACCTCTCGGTACCAGGCTCGGTACAGCTCCCGGACCCTGCGCTTAGCTTCGTCCACGTCCCTGCTTAAAATTGGTTTGACAACTTTGGAGGCAGCAGCTGCCGCACGGCTCGCCGCTGTGGACGCCATGACTGCTGCCGTTACAAAGTTGTTTCCGGTTTTACTTCCTCGGTGGTGTAATTATGTTGCAAAATACCGTGGTGCCCCCTAGAGGACAGACTGGTTCAAGACAACAGAGGGTCAGTCAGAAGAAATACATCAAGACTTCTCTTTATTTTTTTTTCTATATTTAACATCTTATTGCGTTTCACTCTGTGTTTTTGAGAGATTAAACAACAAAATAACTGATTCTATTGTACTGAAGTGAACTATGCTTCGAGGTATTTTTGTTTCTTCAAAAATATAGACAAGGTAGACAAAACAACTACCTTTCTGTGCTGTTTTAATCCACTACAATGCACAGGCTCAATTTAAGTCTTAACAAAATGAATATTTTAAGCGTGTGTATTTCAGAGCAGTTATATACATCTCAGCAATGCCAAATTGACCAATAAACACTTGACTATTGCCTCACATAATTACATGTATGAGACAATAGTCTATTTTTGATAGGCTAGGAGAACACAATGAATGAATAATGTAGCATGTCCCTGTGAAATTACAGATTTAGCAGTGAAATTACAGACCATACAGATTTTTGTTTTTTTATTACTGATTGCAAAAATGTGTATAATTTACAAAGAAGATACAGGATCTTCAGTACATTAAATATGAAAAAGGTTTTCAAAAGGCAGGTAGACAAGTCATTTTATCACAATACATACTGTCAATAAAAAATTGGCTCATTGATGCAACACCTGTCATTTTCTTGTGGTGGTGGCGGCACATAGATGCCAGTAACGATCAGGGAGGGGGAGGGGTGGTGGAAGCTTTAGACTTCCTGCTTCTCAGCCGTGGTTTCAAAATAAAGAAATGTGTGATGTGGGACAACGTTCATTCAACAGCTTTTGCAAGCATGCTTCTATACCATGAGATCAACTTGTAATGCAGCTTGCCAGGAATTAGAAACTTTTGCTGTCTTGTCCCGTATCGATCCCATTTTAGTCTGAATTTGTATTTGCAATACAAGAACAAATGTTACTAGGTAGAAAAATAATTACATCAAATTATGAGCTCCCATTTCTAAAGAAACGTGCGCCATTTTCACAGAGTAAACATGACTCAACACCTGTACAACAGAGAAGTGAGATGACAGTAGCTCTACTGTAACCGTGTTAACTCCTGCTCTCTCAGGCAGAAGACACAGTGGCAATGAGAATTTTATCCAACAAAAAACTGTTACAGCATCAACTGTTTATCTATAATACCTGATAAAAAATAAAATAAAATAAAACATCACTCAACAAATATTCCAGTTTTAAGACCAAATGCGCACTCATACATGCTTGCACTCACAAAGAAGCAAAAGTTTAAAAAAAGAAAAATAAAATGAAAAGTGCAGTTTCATATATCATGTCATGGCCCAGTGTAATGAAACCAGCTAATAGCTACTCTATGCTGCTCATTGGCAGATTGATTGAAAACTAAGGCACTATCATGGTCCCCACACAGCCCCAACTATACAAGTCCAACAATCATCTCTGCTCCTCCTCCCCCGTATCTTTGATTCAGTCACTGTGGAGCAGACACAACACCTGTAAGACAAAGAGATATTTAGGCAGACATTTTTTAAATGAGCAAACACAAATATCTACATATTATTTGCTACAGTGGTAGTGGCATAAATGTGGATTAATGTGATACAGTATCCCAGCCCATTGTGCATTAGTCCACACCTGTCATCTGTCTCTGCCAGCACATTAGTACCAGCTGCAGGTTCTCAGTGGTCCAGGCTGTTGCCCAGCTTCTGCCCCTCCTGCAGAGCAGCCATGGCCAGCCTCAAGTGCTCCTTCAGACTCTGGATCTCTCGCTCACTCCGGCCCTTCATTCCACTCAGCTCCTCGTGCATCTCAGTATATCGTTCACAGGCCAGACGCTTCTCCTGTAGAGCAGAGTGATGGATGAGCCTAAACTCCGCAGACTGATTCATATACTGCTACATTAACCAGATATTAGTATGACATCATATCCACTATGAAACAAATTACTATCTATTTTCTGTCTAAACATCATGTATATATGTGTGTGTCTCATTGACCACCTCAGCCAACTATATGCACTTATCTTGGCATCTTCCCAGCTATGAGACATTAAACCAAAACCCTGTTCAAAGGTGTGAGGATTAACATTCCACATTATACATCTAATGGTGTAGAGTTCAGATGAAAAATCCCACATATTTGGGCGAAAGATCAAGACACAGTACCGTGTTCAGAACCTGCAGTTCATTCCGTAGACAGCTTATCTCCTTGTGTAAGTAATCTATCTCGTTTTCTTTCACCCTGAGAAGAACCTGGGAGAAAAACAAAACAGTGTGGTTTTCTTTTACTGCCAAAAAAACAACACTCAGAGCATATTTTTATTGCCGTAAATCGTTATAATTACCACTTGAGTCCAACAAGAACGCACAGTAATTGTGCTCTGGTTGATTTATGACAAACAGTGTTTCACTGTAATTTATGCAGTACATAACTTGGGCTTCTGGCCATTTGCTGCTTTTTTATGACCTTCCATTTGTGTTCTGAATCACAATTTTGCTAACCAGAAATAGCCCGAATGAAATGCAACAATTTTGCTACATTAGGTTTTGCCTTATTATACCTCTTAAAGGCATAATGAGGCAATATGTCAGTATCATGAGTTTGGACAGGAGGCAGACTTCATCTGAGTTCATGCATTAAAACTCAAATGTCACTGCAAACAATTTGTACACTTAACACTTAACAATGACATGTTATGATTTATGTTATTCCAGTTCAATTTCAAACCTCCAAAATTAACTCAGCTGTAACTTTGATTTATACATGAGTTTATTGAAACTGTGTGACTGGAACAGTTCTAACACTGCACATGATAATCCTTTAGATAAGTATGCAGTGTCAGATGAACCATACTCGGGTACCTCTGTGCTATATGGTACAGAACACTGCTGCAAGGTTGTTAACACATACATCACATCACCACATCAACCCCACCCTCCGCTTCCTGCACTGGCCCCCCATAGCTTTCAGATACCATTTCAAGATCCTGGTAATCACTTTCTATTCCATGCAGGGGGCAGCCCGTGCTTACATTTCCAGCCTTCTCCAGCCTTATTCCACCAGCCGGTCCCTAAGGTCCTCCGACCAGGGGCTCCTGGCTTTACCCTGGACCAATCTAAAAACAAAAGGTGACCAAGCCTTCCTCGGCCCCCAGACTCTGGAATGCTCCCCCCCAGACTTAAGAGCCTCTGCTTCAGTAGATATTTTCAAGGCGCAGCTAAAAGCTGTTTCGACAAACATTTGAATAGTGGGATATTTAATTGTAGTTGCACATATGTATGGTGTTTTGTTTTTGTTTTGTTTTGCTTCTGCTGCCTTATATTTTATATCTTTTTAACTGTTTCAGAAGCACTTTGTGACTCTTGTGCTGTGAAAAGTGCTATATTAAATAAAGAATTATTATTACTATTAATATGTTAAAGCTAGGATTGACGTTGACAAAGATTGATCACTATTATTAACATAATTTAGATGGTGGTTATGGCCTAATAGTACGACCTACACAATGTGAAGAGCAAAAAGAACCACAAAAATCCATCCTCTGTAGCGGCTGCAAGCCTGCAAAGAAAATTACCAATCACAGAGTTTCTCCTTGCTCAAATTTGCACTCTCTCTCTCGCACCCCCCATCCAATCCCCTCGCTTAATTCTGACACTCCCCTGCTCCTCGCCCCGCCTCGCCCCAACAGCCTTCCGAATTTTGAAACTACAGAGGTCTGTAAGGCCCTGAGCAGTTCAGCCACACAAGTTTCAGGAATTGAGAAGAAAGAGAGCGACAGCAGTGAGCGGCCTCTGCTTGCCCCACCGGCAAAGGCCGAAAGAAAGCGCACGTCTGCCACTGAACAGGCAGAGACGAAGAGGAGATGCGACAAATTGAGGGCTCAAAGCTAAGTAAACATCGGGTCATCGTTTGACCGATGGAGAAAGCTCTGCCAAGATATGGGCCTGAAAAGTGATGCTGATACAGCAGAGTTTTTGTTGAACAGGTAATCTTTTGTTCTTATTGTGGAAGTTGTGACATAGATCATTTTTATTATGCCAGTGCTGGCTTATGCCTGTTACTCCGCATTCAAAGCTGGCGCCGTGTTTGGTTTCTG